>JACEVL010000789.1:55000-95000 GCA_020284085.1 Aporrectodea caliginosa | reverse complement strand
ATCTTTGTTATTATTATTATTATTATTATTATTATTGATTGATTGATTGATTGATTAATTAATTAACTTCTATCGCAAAAGGCATCAACCAGTGATGTAGAAAAACCGTGCTCATGTCAATATCTTCCTCTATCAACATCGATAATTCTCTCTGCGTTGCAAACATGATCAAACACTGAACGTAAAAGAGAATGCATGGGAGAGGCTAACGAGAGGAGTCATATTGGACACTGTGGCCGATTGGTTAGAGTGCTCGCTTTGTAACGCGGAAGTACGGGTTCGAGCCTCCCTTCAGACGGGTACTGTGTATACGGACCTTGAGCAAGTCCTTCACTCACAATTGCTCAGCGCCATCGATTGATGCTTGGTCATTATCCATCTACTCGCTCTCGAATCCTAGCTAGTAACCTCTCTTCCACCTTTGCTTTTCTCAAAACTGTTTTCTTCTCTTTGGCCTTGCGCACTGTGAGCGCCTTTGAATGGTTCACCCTATGAGAGGCGCTTTATAAATGTTTGAATACAATACAATACAATACAATTAGATAGACTGTTGGCACTTAATAAATGTATGATAATAATATTGTCGGCGGCGGTCAGTGTGCGTTAAAAAGGTGAAGACTGTCTGGCGTGATCAAAGTCAATAGTTTGACACGACTATGCAGTTCTAAATTTGCTTAGACATGTCTCGAAGGCAAAAGCTGAGACAGTGACTGCATGAACTGGACCTATAGAGAACATTCTGATTCCTCCGAACTGCCAGCAGGCATTTCCAGTCAATTAATGTCGTGGTTGCAGCTAATCTAAGATTATGGAGAGAGACAGTCAGACGGACGGACAGCCGGACACATTGACAGACAGATAGATAGACAGACGCACCAACAGGCAGACAGACAGATGCACAGACAAACAGACAGACAAATAAACAGACAGACAGATAGATGGAGAGATAGCCAGACGGACAAACAGACAGGCAGACAGAAAGACAGACAGATAGACAGACACACCAACAGACAGAGAGACAGATACACAGATAAACAGACAGACAAATAAACAGACAGACAGACAGATGGAGAGATAGCCAGACGGACAAACAGACAGACAGACAGAAAGACAGACAGACAGACAGATAGATAGATAGACAGATAAACATATGGACACACAGGTAGACAGATAGACAGAGGGATAGATAACCAGACGGACAAACAAACATACGGCTGATAGACAAGCAGACAGACAAATAGACAGACTGACCGGTAGACTGGCAGACAGGCACAAATAGGTAGCATTAATCTTCAATTCTAGGTCGACGGAAACATACAAACAGAAACAGAAAGTCAGACAGACGGACAAACAGAAAGACAACCAAACGATTGGACAGAGAAACATGGCAATGATGAGAGCACACTGTCAGGTGAGACGGCTGGTCGAGTGGCTAAGTGTTCGCCTTATATATCGTAAAGTATGCAGGTTCAAATCTCTCCTGAGACAATCAGCGAACATAGGGACAGCGAGCGAGCGAGCCTCTTACTATAATAGTTACGAGAAATAAATAAAGACATAAATAGATAATTAGCAAAACATAACAATGTGAGGAAAAGAAGAGAAGTTCCTTAAGCTAGCCACTACATTTTTCTTAGCCTCGGCGTATATGGGCGAATGACCTCTCCTCTCCCTCGCCGTCTCACCTTCCCACCAAAGTTTACGGCCATTGAACTCATTTTAGCTGAACTGGCCATGAGGCTAAACAGGAGCCAAAATCTCAAAAGAAATGTCTGCCCTGGTGAGTATTTGAACCGCCGAACTTTCGGTTGGCAGTAGAGCACGATAACCGCTAGGCTCCAGTTAAAAAGAATGTTTAATATCCCATCCTTAATACCTCCTTCATAAAACCTGCGAACGTGTATTCTGAGAAAACCAATTAAGCGACCCATGTGCACGCTGTGAGTCTACAACTATTGCACTGAATGATTTCCTTCCTAATGGTCATTGCATTCTCTTTCATCGAACCATTCCGCAAATCAACAAATTCTGCACTATGGAGAATTTTTTGCCCCAATTTCCCATGCGGCGTTTCCTAATTAAATCCGTAAATTGTAATCGTATTCTGACATTTAAGGGCGCAATCCAAAAAAACACTCATCAGTGGCGTTTCCGACTCAAACCATGCAGTTAAATCAATTTCAAATAATACAGCCTTTAGGCGCTTGCGAAACTGTGGAAGGAACAAACTGAGGAGCTTGAGCTGCGGCTCTCGAGAAAGGTGATTGCTGCTAGACTGCTAGTGGGCCGAACATAGGTAAAGCTTCTGGACAGAGTTGTAGCAAATATTCATGCTATACGGGCAGTCAGGAATCCATGGGCAGCCGACCGAAGGGTGCCACGACCCGGAATGATGGTACGATAGCATGATGGTATAAAAAGATGGGGTACGTATGATGCAGGGCCGAATTAAGGGGGTGCTATGGGTGCTGCAGGACCCGGATCCGCAGTTTGAGGGGCCCGCATTTTACAAATACGTGCGTGTTGGACCGGTGGTCGTCAGAGGTGGGCCTTTCGAAGGTAATCACAGCACCAGGGCCCACACTAACCTTAATACCCCTGCAATGGTGCACGTATTATAAAAAGATGGTATACGATGTAGTGGTGGCATGAAATGATGATACGATGGAATAATTGAGTTGACTTACTAGTGCTGTTGTTTTAGCTCTGTCTCTTGGTCGAGCCATTGTATCCCTTCGATTGCCTTTCTCTAAAACGTCCGACGGCAACTCAACAGCGTCCACCTGATGACAAAGCAGTCACCGTAACGGAGAGAAAGAGAGAGAGATACTGAGCAGGAGGAGGGAGAGGATGGGGAGGATGGGAAGAGGGATGTCGTCCTAGTGACGTAGCTCTGTTTTCATCGGCTGTTTATACCACAAACACACACTTCAGCTGTACCTGTTAACAGTTACTGCTCTCTGCTTCGACCTTTGTACCTGTCTAAATGTCTCTCTGCCCGTCAATTGCTCTCTCCAACTCTTTCCTCTTCTCTCTATGTCTGTCTGTCTGTCTCGGTCTTTGTCTCTGTGTCTCTGTGTCTCTGTGTTCTCTATGTCTTGCTGTCTCTCTGTCTCTCTGTTTCTGTTTCTGTTTCTGTTTCTAGAACTCTCTCTCTCTCTCTCTCTCTCTCTCTCTCTCTCTCTCTCTCTCTCTCTTACTCTCCCTGTCAGTTGCTGTCTGTCCTGCCTGAGCCTGTCTCTGTTCCTCTCAATTGATATCTATCACTGTTTTCCTTTACTTCTAACTCTTCCTCTATCTACCTCTATTCTTCCTATCAACAGATCTCTACAGTCACCGACTCCTTCTGCCCCAACAGTCTCCCTATAGACCAGCCACGGTTCACCCGTCCACGCGTCCTCCCGTTCAGCCTCTTCACCAGCAGCAGAAGCAGAGGCAGTGGATGATGGTTGGATGCTGCTTCAATCGACAGATTCTCTCGTCTTCGATCGTATCCCTCAATGGAAACAATTTTTTCCCTGTGTCAATGCTATTGACGAACGGCCAAATGAACGTCGCTTTGCCTACACCGACCACTTACCAACGAATGCTTCCGCCTCGTATCACTGTTTGCCCCGCTGTGTCTTTCTAAATATACCTGCGTGTCCGTATGGCCATCTATGTCTCTTTCCCTCTATGTGTTTCTAGGTTCCTTCCGTATACGTCTGGTCATTCTATGTCTGTGTCTCTCTGTGTCTTTCTGCGACAGAGAGACAAACATGCAAACAAACAGACAGACAGGAATACACAGGCACAGACAGCCAAAAATACACAGACATATGTTTCTGTTCCTCTGTGTCCGCCTGTCTCTTTGTATATCGCTGTGCCTATCTCTGTCTGTGTCTCTGCCCTGTGTGTGTCTGTGTGTGTGTGTGCGTTCCTTGTTTAGCTTTTAGTCTGTGCGTTTGAATGTCTCTGTTCTCCTGTGTCTGTCTTTCTATGTCTTACTGCGTCGGTGTTCTTCGATGTTCGCCTGCATTCATCTTTGTATGCTTCCGTATTCTTATAACTGTGTCGTGGTCTTACTGGTTGTATCTCTCTCCTTCTTTCTGCGTTACTTTGGCTTTCTTTCAGTAGGCCGGGTTGTCGCTGTTCTCGGTCGGCTCTCTGTTTGCCTCTGTGTATGTCTGTCCGTCTGTATGTCTACGTGTGTATGTCTGTGTGTCTATCTGTGCATGTGTCTGCCTGCCACTCTGTCTGTCTGTTTGTTGGCCTGTTGGAGTCGCAGACTCGGTGCCAAATGATGCCAGTCGCCGCAGATGTGGTGCAGCATCTTCATGACCAGCCATCTAGCGACCGATAGAGAGAGAAAGACATAAAGCGTAATTACACGTAATCGTAATCGTAATCGTAATCTCCAAACTTCTAAAGCGCCACTCGAAAGCCAAGCGCAGGGCACCAGCTTATTCACGAGCGCTGCGTCTAATCAGAGGGGTTGTCCAAAAGAGTAGTCCGAGGGAGGTCCGAGTCCGGTTTCCAGGGGATCAGAGAGGGCACAGCAGATGTTAAGGCGGGTGTCTTTTAGGTCGAGGATTGGAAGGTACAGGATCAGATGAGTCAGGATAAGAGTTCTTGAAAAGCAGAGACTTTAGTTTCGAGTGGAAAGCCTTGGGGGTGATGGATAGAGGAGCCTGAGGCAGATGATGGTGGATGATTGGCGATGATGGTGGAGGAACCGAAAAAGTGCGGAATTCAGGAGGTAGATCGTTCCAGAGACGCGGCGCAGTGTTGGATATTGCTCGGTTGGAGAACTTGAGATGAGTAGTGACCGGGGGTCTAGAAAGAGTGAGAACGGAGGATGATCGGGTAGAACGGGTTGGCTGGATGGTGAAGAGTTCGCGGAGATATCTGGGCTGGGAGTGTTGTAGGGAGTTGTAGGTTAGTGATAGGACTTTGAAGTGAATTCGCTCTGGGATTTTTAACCAATGGAGTGATTTGAGGATTGGAGTGATGTGATGATGCTTGGGCGTTCTGGTGACGGCTCTGGCTAATGAGTTTTGGATGAGCTGCAGACGCTTTAGTTGGGTGGCTTCAAGGTTGAGAAAGAGGGAATTGCAATAGTCGAGCTTTGAGTGGACAATGGAGGTAGCAATGGTGGAGGCAGTTTTGAAGTCGAGCATGGGTCGGATGCGGCGGAGGTCACGAATGTGCATGAAGCAGGAGCGCGAGAGGTTGGAGATGTGATTAGAGAAGGAGAGATGTGGATCAAAAGTAACACCAAGATTGCGGACAGGGGTATCAGAGGTGAAGGTAAGAGATGAAGAGTTAGTAGATAGGTGTATTGAAAGGTCAGGTATTTTCTTGATTTGGTCAGGAAGGCCGAGGATGATGAATTCTGTTTTGGAAGGGTTGAGGCAAAGCAGGTTGGACGACATCCATTGAGAGACTAGGTTAACCACATTGAGTAGTTTTGCAATGGAAGTAGAAAAAGAGCTGGGGGAGAAGGATATGTAGAGTTGGGTGTCGTCTGCGTAGAGATGGTGGTCAACAGAAGAGGATTTTATGAGATGGCTTAATGGTGTAGTGTACAGAATGAAGAGCAGTGGGCCCAGGACGGAACCTTGAGGGACACCACAGCAGAGCGGGAGGGGTTGCGAACAATGACTGGATGCTTTAACAGAGAAGGATCTGGAAGACAAGTAGGACTGAAACCAACATAGAGCAGTACCAGAGACGCCAAACCAAGATGAAAGTCGATGAAGAAGGAGGCTGTGATCGATGGTGTCAAATGCGGCAGAGATGTCAAGGAGACAGAGGCAGGAGACTTGCTGATGGCTGACGGCAGAGACCAGTTTATTGTACAGAGAGGCGAGTAGAGTTTCTGTGGAGTGGTGTTTAGTGAAGCCAAACATAATTCGTGGAGCAGACGAGAAACAGATGCACTAATGGTCCAAGAGTTCAGAAACGAGGTCTAGTTTCATCAACAAAGATCGAGGCCATGTCTGGTGGAAAGTTTCTAATGATACTTTCAATCTTTGGCCATTGCCAATCTGAAGCCTGTTAGGAGGTTTCATCTTGCTGGGATTTCTTTCTAATGACAGTTTAATCATACATTTCTTAAAGTTTCTTCTAAGTCTCACTAGCGCACATTTCGCTTGACCAGTATCAACGTAGACATCCATTCTTACCTACATGCAGATATACATACATACATACATACATACATACATAGTTTGCATTATGCATACATACATAAAGTCATACTCATACATGCATTCATTCATTCATTCATTCATTCATTCACACATGCATACTACATACATACATACATACATACATACATACATAGTTTGCATACATACATAAAGTCATACATTCATTCATTCATTCATTCACACATACATACAAACATACATGCATACATACAGACATACATACATACATACATACATACATACATACAGAAGTACATACATTCATACATGCATACATGCATGCACACATATAGACATTACATACATACATACATACATACATACATACATACATACATACATACATACATACATACATACATACATACATACATACATACATACATACATACAGACATACATACATGCACAAAGGCACGCATACATGCTTACATTGTGTTACATGCATACATACATACATTCATACATATGTGCACACATACACACATACATACCGACGTACATACATACACACATATTATTTGTGCATTCATACTGCTACATAGGCCTACTTGCATACATAATAAACGTTCATACATACATTCATACATACATACATTGTGTTGAAATCACTGATGCTTAGATACGTGCATACAAACGGCAGGTATTGTTTCTCATGTTGACCAAAATGATCACCGGATGATCGATGACCAACGGTAGTGGTCAATGTGGTCATCGGCCTCAATTAAAGACGACTGCAGTTGAAATTGGCCGATAGGAGACGGAATCGATACTTTGGTAACCAAGGTGACGTCAGGCCCAGCGAATGAGTGGACATCACGCAATGACCAATGAACTGACCGACTGACCAACCAATGCAACTGTGGTCAGCACATTAACCTAGAATATCGATAAACAGAGCGACTAATAGTCTAAGAATAATCGTTACACTAACAAACCATCATTATCAACAACAACATAACTATCATCAGCGTTAGCAGTGGCCCGATAGCGCATTGGGTAACACACTGGCATAGAGAGCGAGATACCGAGTTCGAGTCCCGTTGGGCGGACATGCTTTGTAGGCTGCTATTAGCGCCGTTGTATTGCAGGCTGTCTGTTCTGTTAGTAGTTAAGATTTAAATTGCATAACATGTAAATGTACAGCGCAGTGCTTTTTTGTCAGGCGCTTCAATAAAGAAAAGATTATTATTATTATTATCATCATCATTTTTATACATACATCCGTCCATCCGTCTATCTGTCCATCCATCCATCCATTCATCCATGTATATGTATATACTATATAGTCTATGTATATATCGGTTCCATTTATAATTTTACAAACGTCTTTTTCTGAGACTTCATTACATGTACATGAATGCGTACATACAGATTATATATATATATATATATATATACATCAATACATACATAATATACATGCATATTATACATACATCAATACATACATAATACATGCATGGTATATATATATATATGCACAGCAGACATACAGTACATAATATACATACATGCGGCTTCTGTTTAGAGCGAATTCGAGGTGATGGCATTTATAACGACCGAGATGAGAAAACGTCAGAAGTGATGGCTCAAAGGGAGTGGCAGTTACAGTGGAGGAATCCGATGGTCTGGTGGCTGTGGTAGTGGTGGTGTGGATTCCGATGGTCTGGAGGTTGTGGTGGTAGGGGTGGTAGTGATCGGAGTAATTTGGTTTTCTGGTGGCGTTGCTTGGAGGGCGTCAGAGGAAGAATCGTAATAAAAGGGTGGAACGATGATAGATCGACGGAGAGTCGAATGGACGAGACAAGAATATGAAACAGACATACAGACACACATATGGACTCACATATGGACTCACAAACAGACAAACAGACAGACAGATGGACAGTCAGACAGACAGAAAAACAAACAAACAAGTAAACATACACACAGACTCTCAAGTAGAGACAGACAGACAAACAGACTTACAACAGACGGACGGACGTATAAAAAGAGGAATTGGCAGAAGGATAGACTGAGGTAGCGAGATAGGGTGAGAGACAGATAGATAGCGAGAGATAGAAAAAGCAGACAGACTGGCAAACAGAAAAACAGACAGATAAACACCAGCCAGGCAAACAGACAGGCAGACAGAGGAGAATGATAGAATATAGGAAGTCGACAGTGGAAATCACAGACAGAGACATTCAGACAGACAAAACTATATAAAAGACAATGTGAGATACACAGCGAGGAAGACAAAGTGGGAGAGAGGAAGTAGCATCTGAAACAAAGCAGGAAACAGTCGTAAAAACGAACTCAATAAAAACTGTTAAAAACTCTTCTTCGTCGAACGAAGAAAATCTATTGAGTTTTCCTTTGTCTGGCATGGAGTAATCCCAACGGAATGTCGTGGAACAAGAAAGGATCGGCATAGTTACTTCGCCGATGATCTACTCTTTCTTGGGTGCTCTGTGCACAGTTATCGTCGTTATTTCATAGGCCTGTCGAGTTGGCTTTTCCTCGGCCTTTATAGGTTTATGTGGACATATTTCGTTCAAGGACTGAATGCTGTATAGCAGAACACTCTACTCGATCCTCCTCCTATCTCACTCTCTCCCGTCCCTCTGCAGTCACGACTCGCCTCAAGTTCACCAACCGATCCATGTCACACACAGCACTTCAACTCTGGAGCGAACTTCCTGTGAATTCCGCATATTCTCAGTTCCTCCACCAGTAGGCCCAACCGCCAATCATCCACCGTCAACTGCCTCAGGATCCTCTACCTATCACCCAACAGACGTATCACTCAAAATTGAAGCTGCATCTCTTCAATAATAATAATAATGATGATGATGATGATGATGATGATGATGATGATAATAATAATAATAATAATAATAATAATAATAATAATAATAATAATAATAATAATAATAATAATAATAATAATAATAATAATAATAATAATAATAATCCTAATAATAATACCCTTTGAATGGGTGCACATCCTGTATCTAACAGTCATGTACACCCTCTGGCGAAACCCCGGAAATAATAATGGGGTAGATTCAGAGTAGTGTCTTTCTCTGGATTCTCTGGCAGTATTAGACTCGAACTCCACTGGACATCGATCTCTGATACGACGCGGCGCTCGTGAATAAACCGGTGCCATGCGCTTAGCCGTAGAATAACGCTTTAGAAATGTGGATTTTACGATTACGATTATGATTACGTTTGTGTTTAACGAGTGACATCCTTCATCACGCTGCCCGTTTGAATGGATGTCACAACTTTGTATCTAACAGTCCTGCTCCTCTCGCCCTCTGGCGAACATCACGGAAATGAAAACATGGGGTGTAGACTCAAAGTACGTGTTCTGGTTACAAGCTCTTGCTTTTCTTGTGCCATTACTTCGATTAAATTTGTCCGTAATTATTTTTAGCCTGCTTAAGTGGAGTTCCAACAGTTTGAAGTGGTTTCGAGAGTCAAATCAGCAAAGTCATGCTTAACATATCTAACAGTTTTTTTGCTAGAATTCGGCACTTAAGAATGTCACATTTTACCGAGCCTTTTGTATTAACCTGCTATTGTATTGTATTGTATTTGAACACTTGTTATAGCGCCCCTACTAGATTGCCCATTCAGAGGCGCTCCCGACTACTGCGCAGACGCTGAATCGGAGTTTCACGCCGAAGCGCATGAGCAATAATTGCAAGTGAAGGACTGAAGGACTTGCCCAGGGTCCCTACGCGGCGGCTTTGAGGTGGATTCGAACCCGCAACCCTCCAGCTGCAAGGCACCGAACATACTCCTATACCACCGCGCCCCAGTTGTATTGTGTTGTATTGTATTGTATTGTACTCCATATAATGTATTGTAGGCCTACTCCTTATAATGCGACCGAGCCACCCGCAGTAAAGATCCGAGAAATTAATCTCTGATAAACTGACCGACCCGGAATCGAACCAACCCACTCGGCCACTCAGGATCTCACCGCTATTAACGGTGCTTCACCTCATCCATGATATATGAACTATTTAACGAGTGCTACATCGATTAATTATAATATTATGTAAAAAGATTCTAGCCTATGCCTGCCAGAAAACCAATAAAGCAATTCGTCCTACCAACCGGTAGAACTAGAGTCACAAGAAAAAATAATATTGTCTATGGACGTGCAGTAGCGGAATCAAGAATTTTAAGAAAGAATCTAGGCCACGCATTTAAATTCTGATTTTCTCGTGAATTCTAACTATAACTTGCCAGACTCGTCACTCTTAATTCTTAATGTTTTATGATCAATCGTATCGATGGAATTAAGTTGACACGAAGATGCGGGGAAGAGCAAAATTCTACAAACTTCCTCTTTAGCAGTAAATCGTTTAAGTTTTTAGTGCATTCTTATTGAGTGTTAAAACTTTTATCCAAATGTTCTCATATCTAATTCTAGTTGCACAAACCAGCTACAAAATAAGTTTATTAAATTATTATGGTATCGAAGCGCTAAATAAAATATTTATAAATTAATATGATAAAATAAGCCGCTACATCACCGGAAGTGGTTGACATAAACATTGTTGACGACTTTTAGCTGCGAATTATTTTCTTTTTAAAGTGATTCGAAAACTAAATTGAATAAATAAAATGGCCACTCGTTCTCTGACGGAGGTCTTCATTCTAATGAGAAACAATGCTATGCAGAATCGCCACATTTTCTCTGACCAGGTGAGTGTTATGTGGCGTAGAACCGGGCAGGGGTCGGTAGACTCTTTAATGGTCCCATTATGATACTAGTGGGTGTGAATTCAGTCCATGGGAAAGGTAATCGGTCAGTTAGTCCATGACTTTACTGACTGGGGGCAAACATTTAAAATCAGGGTGCGTAAGTTTACTGGCGTTTGACGGTATCTTTTGGCATGCAGCGCGGAAGGTACCATGTTTTCTTAATGACGACCCTAACCGACCCTCACGACGCCTAACTTAACCCTAACCGACTCTCACGACGCCTAACCTGACGGGAGAAAACCTACGCACCCTGATTCTAAATGTTTACCACAGTGTTCTTTACTAAGCCAGTTTTTTAGTTGGATAAATCTTCTGCGGCGGAAAATTCCGCCGCAGAAGTAACATTTTCGACACAATTCTGCGGCGGAAGCGCTTTGCGTACCATTTTCGACACAATTCTGCGGCGGAAGCGCTTTGCGCATGCGCAACCTTTGGCGCATGCGCATTGTTCAAAATGCGGTACTTCCTATAAATTGGCGTCGTGAGGGTCGGTTAGGGTCAGGTTTGGCCTCGTGAGTGTCGGTTAGGGTCAGGTTAAGCGCTGTGACGGTCGGTTAGGGTCAGTGTTAGGGTTAGAGTTGTTTTTAGATAAAATGTCCAAAAAAATTCCGCCGCAGAAGTACATTTTCGCGGGTTGCGTGGCGGCATTTTCCGCCGCAGAAGCACCACGCTTTTTAGTTTTACTGTTGAAAGATTCAAGCTTCAAGTGAATTTTGAGAACTTTTAATAATGTAAAAACTCTTGGCTTCTCAAAGGCTGATCATACATGAAGGCAGTTACCCAAAAGCCTTGTTCATCGTTGTATTATATTTCTTATTTGTGACACAAATATAGTATTAGATGTTAAGTTTGTTAACGATCATTGATGAAGTTGACGTGGGTCATGAGATAGCAACTTGACACTCTGCCATGATACTATGATGTGCAGTTTTGGTAAAACTTGTAAAAGAAGAGTGTAGGGTTTTGTTGAATTTGCGTGATTGGTGGTTCTATTCAAACTCTCGTCCATGTCAGTAAACTAAGCACTATCACTGTGCAGGTTGTGTAAGTGATATGTCGTTTTACTAAAATTTTGATTGATTGATTGATTGCTGACAGAGTGACGATCATGCGGCGCTAGTGAATCGAGACGAGGCTGACCTTGAACTGGGCAACGTGACCTCCTCTACAAATGGCCGACTTCCCCCTCAGATGTAAAGGAAATACCATTATTTTTTTATTATTTACACTGAAACATTCTTATGACACACCCACTTATAACAGATTCTGATATAACCTGGTCAAGGACATGAATCCATAATTTGCTTCAGCTTTAGAAACTGACAGTTTTATGATGTTTCCTTTTTATGTGGCAGTTACACATACATATGTAAGAGATGCAGTAACCTAGCAAGAGGCTTTTAATCCAAGTTTGTACATTTACTTTGGTAATTAGAATCATAGAATAATATCATGATTGATAGGTGAATATAATGCATAATAATGGTTAAGTTTGGTTCATAGGTTAAATTGAGTAACTCATGATATTTATATATTTAATTAAAGTAATTCTGTGTATGGTTTCACAGGACAAACAGAATGGATGAGGTCAGTTCCTTTGTTTAATTCTTTTTAATTTTTTTATATAATCTACTGTATTAATTACTGTTATGCTTTCAATGTAATGTAGGAATTGGGACCCATGTTGAGGGTCAAGTTAAACTGAAATGGTATTTTGTAACCAGGGATTCAGGAGAGCTACAGTTATGGTAGATTGAAATCTTGTACATACAATGGAGATCGAGTTCAGTGTTAGCAAAAGTCCTGTAGAAGTACGACATCAAAGTTTATTATCGACTAATTCAATTTACTATGCAGGTTTCTCACTTGCTACCAGCTCAGCAAAATATGAAAAATAGGATCAACACTTATGTTGGGATAGGCAAATATGTTTTACCTTTTCCACTCTTGAGTCATTTCCGATAGGAAATTTGCGATACCTAGTTATAGCTAAGAACTACAATAGAGGGGAAAAATGGGGGGAAAAGCCAAGAGAAAGACTAAGAATGATATTAATGGATTGGATGTTGAAGGAGGGTTACAGCAAGCTAAAGGAGAGGGCTGGACAAGAAGAAGAATGGCGACATTGAAAGTAGGAACCTGACTAAAAGGCAGAGAACCAAGGAAGAAGAGTTGTAATCTTGCTTTAGGCAAGTTTGCATTATATTAACACATGCTATAGCAAGGGTTTGGTATAGTTAACAGATATTTTATTTTATTAGAGCAAGTGCTGAATTGTACTGGTCTTAGTGTGATATTGAATTGGTGATGCCCATTTGCTTTTGTATACCGTATAAGGTTTCTTAAACGTTTAAGAAGATTCTTGCTGGGTGGTTGTAACACAGAGTCACTGTCATATTTCATGCGGATTTGGTGTTATCATAGTTTAATGTGATTCTGAATAAAATTTACTCTGTCCTAACGTTGCTATGGGTCAGTATTGTTACCAGCGATCGGTTTCTAAGAGTGCTAAATATTGATGTTGTAGATCCAATTGGAGATAAACAAAATCAAAAAGAGAAGTGAGTTTTCTATTGATTCAGATTTTAAACCAATTTCTATCATCAAGGAAATAAACATGATTTCATGTAGAAAATTTTCAAGCATTTCAGTAGTGACATAAACTAATTATTCTTGTTATGACTCCCAAAGACAAAGGATAGCATATTATATGAGATCCAGCTAATCTATTTGGCCATTGGTTTGTCCCCCTCCCGCTGACTGGTGTAGGTGCCTAATAATGTGGAAAGTAAAATGTCATCAAAGCCTAAAAAAGTGTTCGAATATCTGCAAAACTAAAGAGAAGGTCATCAAGAAATATGATTTTGACCTTCATTGTAAAATCTAGATCTGCTTCAGGTTCCTGGCATATACTAGGCTCCTCTCAATTACTTGAGAAATAAAATTTTAATCATACAACAAAAATTACGTCATATAGGTCCAGTTGTCCATTGGTTATGTGCTTGTACATAGTTTGCAATGATTACATTGTAATAATTACATTGCATTAAATCTAGTGCCAATTACATATAGTTTACTGTTGATGTAGTGAAAGATTTGTCACTACTTCACGACCGCCATTTAAACAGGCCGACACTAGATGACGGCACCGAAGAAGAACAAATGATTAACACTAAGACACAAGAAATTACTCAGGTACACATTTGTTAACGACGTGTTTACTTGGCTTTCAATTTAAAATTAAAGTCTCACCTCTTTTGCTTCCTCCCCCTCTCAGCTCCTCCGTCTCCTGTCTCTTAGCTCCTTTGCTTCCTCTTTCGGTCTGTCTTGCTCTCGCTCGTCTCTCTCACTCTGTGTCTGTCCCTGTCTCTCTCTGTCTCGTCTGTCTGTATCTCTCTGCCTGTCTCTCTCTGTCTGTCTGACTGTCTGTCTCTGTCTTCTGTCTGTCTGTCTGTCTATCTCTCTCTGTCTTTCTCTCTCTCTGTCTGTCTCTGTCTCATCTCTTAGCTCATTTGCTTCCTGTCTTTTGGCTCCTTTGCTTCCTTTCTCTCTTTCTCTTTATCTCTCTGTCTGTCTCTTCCTCTCAGCTCCTCTGCCTCCTCTCCCTGGTCTCTCTGGCAACCAGACTCAGATCTCCATTTGCTATCTCTGTACTGCCCTCTGACTTGAAGCAGTTCTTGTGGATCAGCTGGAGTTTTGAGCTTAATGTTTAAGTGGCAATTTCGAAATTTGGAGATTACAATGACATGAGCTGTGTTTTCCAGATGTTTCAAAGATGCCAACGTCTAGTGCAGCAGTTCAACGCATCGAGTCGCCTGGCATCCGGTCAGGAACAGATGATCATACGCAACATGGTGTCTTCCGTGGCGCGGTCTCTCCAGGAACTCTCGACCTCGTTTCGAATCACCCAGTCTGCTTATCTCAAAAGTAATTGCAACACGCTAATTTTACAGTCACCCAGTAGGGAGTGGAAGGCTGAGTCAACCTGATGGGGCTAGTGGGTATCGAGCCCACGTCCTTCTGATCTTCGTGTCAGTGTGTTACCATTCAACCATCTCCCCACCCCGTCAACCATCTCCCCGCCTCATTGTGACTACGGCTGTCTTGAATGGTTTTCTTCTGTATATTTTTTTCTTCGCATGAAAATGAGCATGATAAACATCTGTAATAATGAGTTATATTAAACTAATGTTTTCATTTGTGATAGGTAATTTTGAACTCAGCTAAACAATAAAATCTGTAACTGCCTCACGCAAACAATTCAGCGGAATTCCACAATGGGGTCTTACAGTGACAATTTCACTGTTTATGTAGGCCTACCTGAAGATTTATGACAACTGTAAGTTTTGATATTGCAACTAGTATGTAAAGTTTGTAACTAGTATCTAAGTTTTGTAAAGTTATCTTGATACGGCTGTGTAAATTTGTAGCTATTATGTAAATTGTTAATTAGTATGTAAATTTATGAATTAGTATGTAAATTTTTTACTAGTATGTACATTTTGTAACAGTACATACATTTTTTAATGGTATGTAACTGTACCAGTATTTCTGTTAACCATTGATGATTTTGTTCATTATTTTTAGAATTGCAAGGTCGTGAAGAGCGCTCGAATCAGTACTTTTCGAACAATTTGAATCTGCTTGGCACCACTGAAACAGATGATTTAAACGACATGGTTTGTAACTGATTGTAAATTTGCACAAAATGGGGCTTAAGTAAGTAAGCAAGTATAATAGTATATTCTTTGTTTAACCAACTGCATTTCCACACTTTGGTGTACAATACATTTAAAGATACAGCATTCTAATTACGAACGATTTTCGCACTTGTGTGCCTGTGGAATAATACGGTCATGGGCATAGATGGAGTACAGGATCATCTTTGTTGATGCAGTACGTGGCACGGGTTCCCAGGACTGCATTAACTAGAACTGCATCGGCCAGCTGGCTCAGCTCTTTGAATGTAGGGTCATCATATGGCAGATATCGTTTAGAATCATGGGCGTATATCTGTTTTCATTTTATGATTGCTTTTAAGTAAAGTGAGGTTACGATTTGTTAGTTACGAACTGAAGGGTTATCTGTTGTGTACCATTTGACCCTCATTTGCATTTTGCTGTAGCTACTAATTTAATTCACAGTAAAATGCTTGATTTATGAGTTTAAAACTTGTGCTTGATTATGATTTTGTTTATTGTGGTTTCTTATGAAAGTTTTCAGGATCTTGTTTCCAGTGCTCCATGTCCAAAACCTTGGAATTCGCCCAATCATGGCTCAAGGAGGAAAACCTGAGCACCCCTCACCCCTACAAGGAAGCTTTACATACTGTCCTTTTCAACCGGGGTTAGGTTGGGAGCTCATCCGAGTAGAAATCTTGAAGGGGCTCTTGACAAAATGTTCTTCAATGAACGAAAGTTTAGTTTCAATGGTATTGTTTTGTTTATTTATGCTGTAAAGTAGAATTTGCATTTATAAAATTAATGTTCATGTTTTTCCTGTTTATTTCCAGCGGTTTAGTGATGTTCAGATGTCAATGGTCGAAGATAATACACTATTTGTACAGCAGAGGGAGAAAGAAATTCTGCAGATCGTTCAGTCAATTCAGGATTTGAATGATATTTTCAAAGAGTTGGCTACAATGATTGTGGATCAGGTTAGACTTCTTCTATTCAAGAGTTACCTTGTAACCGAATGGTTTGTGATCATAAACTCCAAACTACTATAGCACCACTCGAAAGCCAAGCACAGGGGACCAGCTTATTCAAGAGTGCTTCATCTAGTCAGAGGGCTGTCCAAAGGGTAGTTGGAAGGAGGTCTAAGTTGGGTTGCCGGGTGGTTCGAAGGAGCAGAGTACCTGTTAAGGCAGGTGTCATTAGGTCGATAATTAATTTGAATGTGGAGATTCGATGAGTCCGGTTTAGTGATGTTCAGAAGAAGGTTAGGGTGGTTGCCTTGTAAACGCATAGTATGGGGTAGATCCTTCCCTGAGATGGTTACTGTGTAAGGACCTTTAGTGAAGGACTTGCTCAAGGGCCATGCACTAATCGTCTCAGAGGAGAAGCTATCAAACCCATACTCTCAGTTTTACCAGGCGATACTTCTAACCAATTGACCACTGTGTCCTATATTTTAGCAATCAGTTGGCTGTTTCTGAAATTTCTAGGGTAAATGAAGTATCAATTTATCTGTCAATATGTAGACTTCTGATTAGAGTTTTTGTATCAAATACTAAATTGTTGATCTGTTTCTCAATGCATAATTGACAGTTTAGTGTAAACTATCGTGTCTTGGATTACGTAGATTGTTTCTAGGCAAGGTAATGCGTAAACAGAATTCGTTGCATTGTTGTGTGACATAACTGACGTTGCATCATAATCCTAATTTTCAAATTTATAGTGCCACTTCAAGAGACTCATAAGAGGCACTCCCGACCTAACACAATGAAACCACGATCAAACCAAATAGTCTTCAAGCGTTGGCATAAAAAGAAGCAGAGAGGTCGAGGAGTTCACATTGCAGGTTGTTAGGCAACTTATTCCAGGAGGAATGTATGCTTCAGTATAGCAATCAATTGGCTGTTTGTGAAATTTTTAGGGTACCATCTTAGACCGTATTGATTACAACATAGAACAAACTTCAACACACGTCGAAAAAGGCCTCGAACAGCTTCAGAAAGCTGAGAAGCATCAAAAGAAAAGTCGCAAGATGCTCGTCGTAGCCGTTCTTTTCGCCATCGTCATCGTTCTCCTTATCATTCTCATTGCGATCAAATCTTAGCATGTGACGAGTGTTTCAGTATTTATCTGTTTATATTGTTATTGTGAAAGTTTTTGCCAGGCATAATGGAGCCTCTCTGTAACACTGTCTTTAGGAGGGAGTCGCGTCCGTTATTAATTACTGCATTGTAATAAGGTCGAGTTATAACTAGGTATTGTTTAAAGAAGGTAATGTTATAGCAGGGTCATGTTATAACAAGGTTTTGTTGCAAGAAGGTCATTTTATAACAATGTAGTGTTACAGCAGGGTCATGTTACAAGGGTATGTTATAACAGTGACATTTTGTGACAAGTTAGTGTTTAAAACAAGGAATTGTTGTAACAAGGAGATGTTATATTAAAGGCATGCTAAAACAAAGGCAAGTTTTAACAAGGGTGTGTTATAACAAGGTAGTGTTATGCTGAGGTCATGTTATAACAAGGGTATGTTATAACAAAAGCATGATGTAACAAGGGTGTGTTATAACAAGGTAGTGTTATACTGATGTCAAATGTGCTGACAGTTAATCAAATTTGTGATTCTTTTACCAACTCAGCTGTAATGAGTACATGACTGTATACTGTCGGTGGGAAGATGAGACAGCGAGGGTGAGGACAGGCCATCCGCCTTCATGTGCCAATGCTAAGAAAATGAAGTTGCTAACACTTCATACTCAGGCTAGCTCAGGGCTAGTTAAGGGCTGCTCTTCTTCCTCTTACGAAGGGACGACTGTTCTTGGATACATGTACTTGTTCAGGGGATTCAAATCCCCACCAGGGCAGAAATTTGTTTCAAGGCTTAGGCTACATCTGTGCACCCACTAGCCAACGAGGCTATAATGAATACACTGGCCACGCCCTGTCAGTCGAAAGATTTGGGCAGTGAGTAAGTGAGCTCGCCACCCATTCTCAATGTTGAGGTTATGAAAAATAGTCATTAACGCTGTACCTACTTTATACCAATTGGCTTTCTCTCCGAGTTAGCTTAATTAAGGGACTGCTCTTTTTGTGATTGGTAGCAGTGGAGGAAAGACCTGTGGGAATTATCAAAATGTGGGGTAAATGTATCTTTAATGTGAAGTAGTCTGAACCTGCACAGGGAATGTAGGAGCTAAATCTATCATTAGTGAGAATTAGTCTGAAGCAGGACAGCAGCAAAATGTGTAGAGAAATGTTCATGGGTCTTCTATGTGAGATATTTCTGAATCAGTTGGGAATGGGCAGGTGTGAGGGAAAATGTGTTTTTAGTGAGAGATTGTCTGAACCAGTAACAATTCTGCCTACCACCCTCGTACATATCACACCCTGCATGAACTGAATGAATGTTATCTGTAAAATTCTCTACTGACTTCATTCCATAAGAATTGCAGCGTCGTGTTCGCTTTGTGGTCAATGTGTTGGTCACTGTAGCGAGTAGTCAGATGTCATGTAAATAGCTGAATGTAATTTGTAACTTTTTGGTGAAGTTGCATGTAACAAACTTAAAATTGTTGTTTTGTCTTGGCGTTTTTTTTCTACTACACTAGATTGACTAGAACCATCTTGCAAAGCAAATTCAAAGCAAATTCACACATAACAGGTATACTGTTAATTCCGCTTCACAAGAAGATGTCTCAGAATTTACACTGACAAGTTATTTACAAAATGTTTTTGTAAAACTGTTACTTTTATCGAAGGCTGCAGGTATATAAGGAGTGATTGATTATAGTGGCTGAAAGTAGGTTTTAAGTATGTGCCAATGATTTAATATATCAAATAGGCCAAGCTATGTTTAACTGGATGTTGTTGAACTTTGTCACAGAGAGAATGGCCTTTTGTTAGAAAACAGTTTGGTGGATATGTGGGATGCAACAATTTTTAATAGTTTTTGTAGTACATGTATACTGTTATTATTAGTATTTGTCATTATTATTATTACTATTGTTTTTTGTATCTGTTCAGTACTACTGTTTACCGTAACTCCCTTGAAGCAAACACTGGTCCTTATGATAATATGATACTATGGAAGTCTTTAGATTAGATAATGATATCTGTCACTACGCAATTTGTAAATGAAGGGCATGCTCAAGGTCCCTGCTTACATGATAACAGTCTCTGTTGTGTTTTGAATCTGTACTTGTTAGTAAAACACAAGTGCTCATCCAATCGGCTACAGTGTGAAACACTTGGAAGAATATATGTGCTGGTCCTGCTGGAATATATTGTAGGCCATGGGAATTTAGCTCGTACATTCTTTCAACTTGACAATTCTGTGGGTGCTTGTACATAAATTTCGAACGAAATACCGGTATGCGAAATTTACTTTGTTGTTGATAATAAACCAGAACTCGCCTTTTGCCAACTTTTAATCTGCTTGGCACCTCCAGAAAAATATGAAAACAGATTGACTAAATAATTAATTAAAGATAAGTAAAGCCAGAATGTCACACAAAGAGCAAAATAACATATAAAATCTCTGTAAAGGCTTACGATCAACCTGAAACTGTAAAACAACCATTCACATACATACATTTATGTATAAACTATAATGGAATTACACAAAATATTAAATATAATATGCTTAGACAAGCTTACATCTATTTTACGAAAGTAGTTAAAGAATTCATGGATTATAGTCAGATCGTTCAATGTTGAGGCAACGTCTAGTAGTGTAGTAGGCCTAATGTCAAGGCTCTCTGCTCACAGGCACTTATAGGAATATGAAGTACTTGCTCATCAAGTAGTAGTTAAGGAACCTGTAGGTTACACGCACGGTGTTCAGCGTCAATTTTATCTACTATTGGTCAAAATTCAAAGATTTTGCTGAGCTGGAACAACTGCTTAAAAGGCGAGTTCAACTTCATCCCATGTACATACAAATGTAGTACACATTCACAGAGACATTTTAATTAACTACAAGTGTTCATCTGAATGAAAAGTCACAGTTGCAGATTGCATGACATCACATCAGTCACTTGAGAAAAGCAAATATGAAGACAGTTACAGGAAGACAACAGTACAGTAACTATATATTATGGTTACTCGTGCGTTTAAAAATACATAGGCCTAAATATTATGTTGATGTCACACCATTTTGAGTTAATCAACAAAAACTGTAATCGTAATGACAAATTATGATAAGCTTTGCCCAGTCACGAGAATCATCTGGTACATTGCCAAGGCAAAGATGGAGCGACGTTCAGCTCCGAGTCGAGATCCATAAGGCATGTAGGATAGTAAGGCAAGCAGAAGTTGTAAGTTTGTAACTGCAGTGGCTAAGGCTAAAAGACCAAAAGGACTGCGTTTAGTACCGAAAACTGTACAGTTGTGGGTACCAAATGAGCTCAGTTAAAACAAAGTTATTTTGTCTAGGAGCCCCAGAGACTCGCGTTACGACTCACGAGTCTTACTAAAATCACCCTGTTGTCGTATTTGCAGAGTTCATTACAGTCTGATGGGTGAGTATAGGTGGTAACACGCATGATTTTTTTCGTAATTGAATATTAAAGATGGCGCCCATAGATTAATAACTCGAATTAACTATGGCGGCCATATAGCTATCACTGGGCGTCGTTGTAAAGTTTAGGTTATAGATATCAGGTAGACGAGTCGAAACCAGAATTATTCGTTATTACACCTGGACGCTGAAGCAGAACAACAATATTCGATAACGTTGGATTTCAATTTCCTTATTTATGTATTAAACATAATACGTCATGAATATTCATGACGTACGTGATTTCATCAGAGTCAGTATTAAAGATGGCGGCCATAGATCTATCACTCAGAGAGGGTTGGAATAAAGATGGCGGCCATGTAGCTATCACTCGGCGTCGTGGTCAAGTTGAGCTCTCTGCTTTACGAATTCGAGATCTTCCTTTGAGACAGTCTTTGTTGAGAGCACCGACACAACTTTGTTTATCTTCAAGTCTGTACAAGAATTGAAAAGTAGAATCATGTATTCAAATCTGTCCTGTACATTAACATGGTAGGTTGCAAAGTTTAGAGAATATTTAATTAAAAACGGAAATCGCTTAATAATTAGGCTAAGCGATTTCGACAAATTATTTGTCAAGGTTGCCACTGACACCTTTTAAAAGCGGAAATTGATATTATATAAGCCTTGCGTTAATAACTCTGTCATTCATCTAGGAGCATAAGCATATGTTTACAACAGTTAGTTAAATCTTAAGACACGTCGTGTGTCGATACTGCGCAACGTCAATTTGTTCAACATTGTGCTATATAAACTAATATCCTGTTGAGCTCCGTAATCATGATGATGGTTTGGATGGATGGATGGATGAATGTAGGCCTATGGGTGAATGTATGGGTGAATAGATGGGTAAATGGTGATTATACTCAGCAGATAACTTAGATCGACAAATCAATATATCTATGGGGGTCCAAGTCTTACTGTGATCCTTCTGTCCCTTCCAGTGCATCAGTGTCAGAATGATGGGAGTGAGTGCCGACTTTCCGGGCGTCTTGCTTTTTCTGATGCCGAATATGCTTCCGAGGGCGATGTACGCCTCTCCGGCGAAGTCGTTCGATGACAGATAGTCATAGTCCATCACCGTAAAGACGACGCATCCAGCCTTACACTTGAGCTGCTCGTCGCTCAGTTGACTAGACACAGGTAAGCGAAGACACAGGTAAAACATATGCTAACACCCCCACATGGTATTGTATGTATTGTATTTGATCATTTATAAAGCGCTTCTTACAGCATAGGCTAGGTGTCTTTCGAAAGCGCTCCCAGTGCGAGGTACTCCGAGAATGGTGCCCATATAGGACCCATATTCCCATATGGGACCCTTGTACTGTTGTCAGAACCCATATTGGTCCCTCCTGTAATGCCTACGGATTTGCGACTATAATACGACAGAACATCGATGGCGCTGAGCAACTGTGTGTGACTTGCTCCAGATCCCAATACAGTGACCGCCTGAGTGGAGGTTCGAACCCGTGGCCTACTCTCCGCTTTGCACTTGGAGCACTTTATCCACTCGGCTACCATGAGTACGGTACGATACCAAACGGTGAGCTATGCAGGCTGAGTAAGGTAGCGGACCGATGAGACAAGGTATATTCATAAGATAGGGTAATCTACAGACTACTAGAACGTCCTGGTAGGGTAAGGTAACTAAGGGTGGGGTCAGGTAAGCTGTGGTATGGTATGCGCTAAGGTAAGGTACTGAAAAAGGTAGGGTATGCACGTAAGGTACGATAGCGTGAAGTAAGGTAAAGTGAGTTGATGCAAGACACCCATCCTCATTTGGATTTTCAGAATGTAAATTATGGTAGGCCTACTTCAGCTAAAAAAGGGTACAGGAATTACAATTTTTAGAATGATTAATTCTGTGTGTCTGTCTATCTCTCTGTGTGTCTGTCTATCTCTGTGTGTGTCTGTCTATCTCTCTGTGTGTCTCACAGTGTCTGTCTATCTCTCTGTGTGTCTGTCTATCTATCTGTGTGTCCGTCTATCTCTCTGTTTGTTTGTCTACCGCTTCGTCATATATATGCTGTAGATAACGTAGGCCATACACTCGTCATGTTATAGTATATCATGGAAGACCAGCCAATACGCTGGTCACAACTTGCAATTCGAAGGTTTCGTTGAACGTGGGATTCAGAGTTTTCTTGACGATCGCTGTCTGTCTCTGATGCTCCGTTGGGAAGACATGTCTCGGCCAAAGATCCATCACTACAAACGGATCGCTGAAACCTACAACATCACAACAACAATCAACGTAAACAATAGGCCTACCAACACAAGGATCCATTCTGACACCCATGAAATCTTATGTAGGTTTAAGTTCGAAAATTATAATTTATCTGGCAACAGGCCTATGCATAAATACAATGAAACGATTGTTTATAATTATGTAATTAGAAATTTATATAGCGCCAAGTAAGAGAAAACTAATACGAGACGATCTCTGTGGTTTTCTATATATGATGTTAAGTATGGTTAGGACCAGAAATATGATAATTAAACAAACAAATGCCTAGAAAACCCGCCAATGGCGGACCAACGCAAACACGTGGACCCAACCGACAGATTCCCATTCACAGCATCACACACATATAAACGCATTGCCTGCAGACTGTACGAAAATAGTTCACGCAAGTACATGATAGATAGTTTAATCTTACCATTTGTGTCGAGAGGAATAATGTTCTTCGCTTTTAGAACTGTATTAACAGAGAATCAAATTACCAATGTTATAAGAGGTATGCTACGAATCAAGTTGCGAATATATATACGTGTTGCAAAATCGCATTCGTTTTCTCCAACACTACTCGCCTCAAGTTCTCCAACCGATCCACATCTCACACTGCACCCTGCCTCTGGAACGAACGTCCTCTGAATTCCGAGTTCCTCCACCAAAGCCGCCACTCACCCACCGTCATCTGCCTCAGACTCCTTTACTTATCACCCCATAGGCCTTCCACTCCAAATTGAAATCTCACCTCTTCAAGAATTCCTACCTTAATCTATCCGATTCTCCCGCTTCCAAGCTTTCTCGTCTTCAACGAAATCCGCCTTAGCAGCTTCTCTATCTCCTCACTCTGGTCTCTTGGGAAACCAGACTCGGATCTCCACTGAACATTCATTCATTCATTCATCCCGGAGATTTATATAGCGCCTCTTCAAGGAGCCTACTCAGAGGCAGAACATTTCTGGACAAATCCTCCGACTCGACGTTGCGCTCCTGAATAAGCTCGTGCCCTCCACTTAGCTTTCAAGTAGCGCCATAGAAATTTGAAGTAGGCCTACATGATTACAGTTACTCAAAGTCCCTTACACGCTTCGGCTGACTTAACCGGCCTACGTAGGATACTGATGAGGTTCAAATGTGATTGAAGACGAGTAGTTAACACCGGTTGAGTGAATGTTTGGTGCTTACCTTCAATAATTAGTTGCTTATTCTCAGGTCGGAAATAAATTCGTACACTAAGCGTTCCAAAGTTCTGAAGTTTCACGTTAGCCTTAGAAAAAGAATAGACAGAACAAAATTGGTTAATTACAATCTGGTTAATTGGTTTATTAATTTGTCAATTACTACCTGAAATCACTAAATCACTATGACAACAACGCCTGTCCTTTAGTAACCTTTCAGAGTTCTTTAAGTTTCGTACATTTTCTGTATCGAATTTGGCATGAACTCCCCATGTTCGATGATTGGCCCACCGTTGGCCTGTGGCCCTGCATCGTATTCTCTGGTGGCAGCTGGTAGCAGTTATAAGGGCCCAGTGTGGGCCAAACAAACGTGGTAGTCAGGGATGTTTTATCTTAGAACCACACGGAAGTAGAAAACCGAACATTCAAAACTATCGAAATAATTATTTCTAGCAGGTAGGCCCGTTGAAGGCCCGTTAGCTACATTGTTTGAAGCATACGTCCCATGCGTCTCTGTGCTCATTGAAGCCGGTTCGCATACAGGTGGAAGCTTATTCCAGAGGTTTGAATCTCCGGCTATCACGGTCCGTACACGGGGACCTTAAATGGCAGGGCACCCATTCAAAAGAGCAGCGGTGGTAAAGGATATCACCCGATCAATTCATTGAAAGTTTAACAGGATCGTGGCCATACGGTCGCTTTAGCGCGGTCCGTACACGAGACCTTAAATGTCGTGGCACGTATATTCAAACGGACAGCGGTGGTGAAGGATCTCACCCGATCAATTCAATGAAAAATGAGCAAGGTCGAGACCATACGGTCGCTGTAGAAAAATTTGTACGTTTAAATTTACCACTGTTCTTCGTTATTTAAAATCGGGTTAGGGTTAGGGTTAGGGAATAACTCTGACCCGGAACGGACAAATCAACCTGGCTATAGCGGATTTCATTTGATATAGCGCCCGTGTTTAAGATAGTCTCCCATGATGAAGTGGCCTTCGTGTGTCGCTGAGAAATTTACTTTACATTACAGCATGGGCCTATGTTATGTATACCTGCTCCTTGATCTTTTCTTCCAAATAAACCTCCATTAATTCTTCCACAGTGGCATTGTTCAGTTCCAGGCTAAGTCTTACTTCCTGCAATTACAGAACAGTTGACAGAACAATGAGCTGATCTGGTGCACAATTAAACTTCAAAAAATATTTTAAAAGATACTGTTAATTCAATAGGCAAGTTAACTTAAGCGCTGACGGACCTAGGCCACGTCCTTGGCACCAACTTGTAACACACCAAACCCACCTACTACTCCATCCATCCCTGTGCTCATGACCGCATAATAACATGTACACCAAAGGGCTCGGTTCTTGCTCCTCTTCTGTTTGTCCTATATAGACTTCGGATCTGGCGTGGGGTCCTTGGTCCACTGGGTGTCCTATCCCACCAATATGCTGATGACACGCAGGCTTACCTTCATGGACCTGCAGACACAGCTGCTGTTATGGTCGAGCGTATTCTAGAGGCTTCAGCTGCTCTTGACCGATGGTTATCCTCAAATCGCCTTCGTCTTAACCAAGACAAGACTCAGTACATATGGCTCAGTGGTCGTGCCCAGCTTGCCAAGGTTGATGCTGACTCCCTTCGTCTTCGGTTTCCAAATATGCACTTCTCTTCCTCTGTCCGTGATCTTGCATTCATTCTTGATCCTGTCCTTTCTCTGTCTGATCACGTAAATAGTGTCTCTCGTTTCAGGCTTCTACTACCTACGCCAACTCCGTGCCATCCGCCAATCACTACCACTGCACGCCATCACGACTTTGGTCCATGCATTGATCTGTTCCAGGATTGATTATGGGAATGCGGTGTACATTGGTCTCTCCTCTACAAATACATCTAAACTTCAGTCCATTCTGAACGCTGCCGCCCGCCTCATAGGGGGCATTGCAAAGTTTGACCATATCTCCTATTTTATCCGTGACTCCCTTCACTGGCTCCCCATCCGCCAGCGCATCCAATTCAAAGGTCTGTTCCCTCATGCGTAGCTGTCTTGCTGGGTCTGCACCTCACTATCTCTAGGGCCTTTTGTACCCCAGTATCTTCTCTGCATGCGTCGTTCCTCCCTTCGGTCCTCGGCCCGTGGTTAGTGGGTTGTCCCGCAGGTGCGTACTTCAACGAAATATAAGAGTTAAAAGCCATTGTTATTCCCAATCCTGGAGGCAAGGTACCTTAGTCCCTCAGGACGGACCTTTTTTTCTACGTCTTTTTTGACCAGTTCCGCAAGCGCCTGAAAACCTCCCTTTACCAGTGAAGAGACTGGCTCGGGTCATGAGCGCCTCTGTTTGAGTACACCAAAGCGTGACTATAATTTGATTACGATAACGATTATGCTTGCTTACTTACTTACTTACTTACTTACTTACTTACTTACTTACTTACTTACTTACTCACATGTGTGAGAAATGTCGCACATCGGACCTCGTATACGATTCGCCCGTTTCCATTTGTCGCAACCTTAGCCCAACCCACCGTAGAAGTTTCTCTGTCTCCTGTCCTCTATGCCCTCCTAGTAAGAGGACCATGTAAGTTCTTATTTCATGTAATATATCCCCAACATAACTTAACTGAAGAAGCAACAGCGTTTGCGAATAAGCTAAAGCATCAGCTTTAACTTCCATCCAAGTAAAGCTCACCAAATTTTAACGTTCCGATTACGATTAAGAAATTTCAACGTCAAGATTACGATTAAGAAACCTCGAGGTGACGGGGTTACGAACCTGGTAGAGAGGGCAGTTGATGAGGTTTCCGGTCAGACCTTTTCCGTCAGCATAGAAGAAGTCGTAGAGAATCCGAAGTGACTCCACTAAGCGATGAGCCATCCACTTAGCCTTCTGGAAATCCTACGAGAAAGTTCAAGCATCGGCAAGGTCATTTATCTTTTACTTTATAAGAGAGATCCAGGTGGAAGAAATAATGTATAATTTACCAGTCATTATTTAAGTCTGCTGCTTAAAATAAACTAGTATTTGACCTTACTTGACTGTACCTTATCGAAACTCTACCTTAACAACTACTTCTCATACTTGTCTGAAAACATCGTGTCTTAGCTTGCAAGTTACTACCGACCTACTTATTCCGTAAATTCGAAGTTGTATTCAAATGTATGTCTGCAAGTCCTGGAAGATTGTACCTACATGGATGGTGCATGCATTGCTCTACCTCTTATAATACAAGTTAACTTTGCATTTGTTGTTTTAAGAGTGAGCACCGTTTGTCTACTTAATGTAAGGACAGTCATAACAAGGATTGTTTGAAGACGTACTGTTGTAAATGATGAATAAACAAAATTAGCGGGACCTTAATCCCTTGATGAAACTAGGGTGACCCTGCTAGCGGAACCTTATGTTCCAATGCTACCTATTGACGCCACTGCACTTGAATGTCTTGATTGTGTTTGTATGTGATCGTATTATGGTGATCAATAAAGAATTGATTGATTGATTGATTGATTGATTGAACCTCACCTTCCATTGTTGTACTTTACTCAACCTTATCGTACCATGCTGTCGGTCTACATAACCTTACCTTACCGTATGTTGTTTTAATGCACCCTAAAACTTTACTTACCTTCGTTGAAGTACATTAGTAGACAATAGATACCTGCCTACCTGGTCTTGTGATGTCGAGGTCTCCTGCATTTCTTCGAGAACCTCAATCCAGATGGAGTCGAGGATTCGATCGAAGTTCGCTCTCAGAAGATTCGTGTTCATCGTCAGAAGATTGTGGTCCAAGTAATTCATTAACTCTAAGATCGCCTAAACAATGGTATAAATTTAATATGTAGTCCTTTACCTGCTCACATAACTAACTTACACTATGCACCAAGTATCTCACTCAATTCATTGAAAAATGTGCAGGGGCCACGCTATCGAAAAACGTATCTATTCACATTTATTTACATTTACCAGTTTAAGACTCGCATAACATGTTAGTTGTTAGCCAAAGTTGAGCTAATGTTTCTTCTCTGGGAGGAGTATTTTGTATACCACTACATTGAGAGTTGAGGACACATGGACCTACTTCGTGAGAATCCGCCTTCTCTGGCGTCCAGCACATGCGGAAAACCAACCTCTTGATATCCGGCCTCATCTACAGCAAAAACAGCAATTTAACACTTTAACGAAGAGCTGCGTTGTTTTTCCAGTCGCTTTTACTACACTCGGGTGTGGGGTGCTCGATTGTTAAGTAGTGGTTAGCGTGCTGAACTGTCAAACGAGAGGTCGGGGTTCAAATCACCGCCAGGGCAGAAATTTGGTTCAAGATTTCTGTTCCACCTGCACCCCCTAGCCAACTCAGCTATAATGAGTACACTGACCGCACACTGCAGGTGGGAAGATGAGATGGCGAGGGAGAGGACTGGCCACCCGTCTTCATATGCCGAGGCTAAGAAAATGGATGTCACTCCGATGCTGGATTCTACATGTGTGCGAGTGCCGTCAGTGTTGCGTTTTCCAGTCATTCATGCATTAGTTGTTTACATAAGAATTTAATGTTTGTATTGAACTGTGACTTAAAGCAGACAAGGAGCGCCTTTGCAAAGTATTAGAAACACTGTAAATATGTTTAACTATAATGTGCATGCATGCATACATATGTGTGTACCGACATAGGTACATGTATACATACTTTCATACATACATGCATATGCGTGTTCCTACCAACATACTTGCATATTATACTTGCATATATATACATGTATGGTGTATGCTTACATACGTGTGTACCTACATGCACACATGCATAATATTGCACATACATACATATGTAAATATAGAGCATGTCATGTACTAATTAGTAACAATGATGCCATATTATATATATAGGCTATATACATATATATATATATATATATATATATATATATATATATATATATATATATATATATATATATATATTATGTATGGGCTATAGCACTCCAATGGCTTGCCTTGTCAGCCACTTTGTCGGTGACTTGTTTAATCTTGGCTGACATCAGAGAGTCGGCCGTTTCGAGTCTTGCGTGGAGTCTGGTCTTTGGAGCCTTCGCCTTCTGCTCCCCATCACCAGCAGCAGCGGCCAGTTCATCGGCCGAGTCCCTCCTCTGACCGCTGATGTATCTGTCCAGCTGCAGCCACTCGGACAGTGGCTCCATCGCCCGACGCACTTGCTCAATGTCGTTCAGAATGATGCACACCTGGGGAACAATAATTATAAACAACAGGTACGGCATTGAAATTAACTCCGCCACTGATCGTGCTCTATCAGTGCCAGTCCCAAGCCTGGATGAAGAAGGAGGGCGACGCTAATGATCTTTGTTATCACATAATGTCGTTAAACTGAAACTACTACTACTACGTTGCTTCTAAGAAATGCTCATGTCTTGCACTGATCAACAACACTTACATGTACGTGCTTTCTTAATCCTGACTGACTTCTTACGTACTTACATGCTTTCATAATGCTTACTGACATCTTACTAACTTACCTGCTTTCTTAATGCTTACTGACTTCTTACTTGATTACATGCTTTCTTAATGTTTGCTGACTTCTTACTCACAGAAGGGGCTGTTACATTGAACTTTTGCAAGTAGCCTAACTATCTAATTCGTACCTCAAAACAAGCATTTTCACGTGACCTATTGACCATAGCATAAACTCGTTGTTTCTCAATTTTATCGTGTGCCTATTGTTTTGTTAACAAGACGATAAGTCAGTAAGCAGGTAATCTATTCCATTTACTCAATTCCATTCTATTTAAATATTATTTCCACTTAAAGGTACTTTTAGGCAGTCAACAGTAGACAGGGTGTATGTCCAGCGCTCGTGAATAAGCTGATGCTCTGCGCTTGGCTTTCGGGTTTTGCGCAGACAATAGCAACACAGAGTATGTCAATCATCCTGGCACCTGTTCTGTGACGTCGAACTGTCCCTCCTCGTCATAGTATCCGGCGGCGGTCAGCTTCTCGAACATGAGGTCAGCGTAGGACACAGCACTGTATGAGATGATCTGAAAACAGGTGGTTCATTTGTCACATCTACACTTACTTATTTACTTAAACTATATCGATTAATACATATATAGATTTACCTATGTATCGATTTACTTATATGTATAAACCGATTTATTCGTCTGCTAATCTGTCGGTCAGTATATCTCAATCTGTCTGCCTGTCTATCTGTGTCTGTCTGTCTATCTGTCTCTCCATCCATGCATCCATCAATGCATCCATCCATCCATCATCCATCCATCCATCACCCACCCACCCATCCACCCATCCACCCCATCCATCCATCCATCCATCCATCCATCCCATCCATCCATCCATCCATCCATCCATCCATCCATCCATCCATCCATCCATCCATCCATCCATCCATTCCATCCATCTATCCATCCATCCATCCATCCATCAACCATCAAAGGAGAAGATGGGCCTATTGTTTCACGACTTCAAGCAAACCTGCACAAAATTTTAATTTCACTGCCTGCTCTCGTGATGTTTGTCTGAAACTATTAGACAAAGCCTCGAAAATAGTATGTTCGCTATTTAATTGTTTTTCTCATATTATTATCATTCATATTTTAACGCCTTATCTACAGTGTATAGGAATAAGTTGAGCCACTATTTTTCGTATCAAATTAGTTCGATGCATAGAGTGAAATGTAGAGTGCTCGTGAATAAGCTGGTGCCCTGCGCTTGGCTTTCGAGTGGCGATCTAGAAGTTAGGAGATTACGATTACGAAATCATCAGATTTAACCGGAAGACCTTAAGGAATTCGTAGAGAAACGGTTCGGCAGTCTCCTTATCAACCCAGCGCAAGTTTCGCCAAAAGCCGGCCACCTGCATGAATACAACCGACAACAGGAAAGTCAAGTAAAGGCAAGGTAATGGCCTACTAGGCAAGGCAAGTTAAGGTAAGCAAAAAAGAGTAGGTAAGGTCAAGTCAGGAAAGGTAGGTTAAGGTAGGGTGAGGTGAGTAGACCCTATAAGGCAAGGAAAAGATAAATTTAAGGTGAAATGGGGTAATGCTACGTAATGTAAGAGGTCCGATAAGGTTAAGTAGAGGAGACAAGTTAGGGCAAGGAAAGGTAATGAAAGGCCAGTCCGATTGGCTACATTGGTAAGAGTGCACGTCCCATGTGCCTCTGTGCGTGCGATGACCGGTTTACATACCGATGGTGGCTTATTTCAGAGATTTAAATCTCGGACTAGCACGGTCCTTGCACGGGGACTTTGAATGGCGTGGCGTCCATTCAAACGGGCAGAGATGGTGAAGGATCTCACCCGATCAATTCATTGAAAACTGAGCAGGGTCAATGAGGCCATATACGGTCGATATAGTATAACCTGTACATCTACATTTTGAATTTTAAATTAAGGTATACGGTGAAATAAGTTAAGTAAAGTAAGAGAAGGGAAAATAATCTGAGGCTCTGAGCTAATCATTTATTTAGCCTATAATATATGTAATTCAGGTTTTATCAGTAGTCCACAATGACTTATAAGGCTTCAAGGTCATAATCAGCGTTTGTCGTCCTGTAGTTCCCTACGAATCGTACTGGTAACTCTCATAGTAGTGTAATGATAACCGTAATGTATGAATGTTAATGTAACCTGGCTAATGGAGAAAGCGACATCGATTGCGCTGTTGCTCTGCTTCACGTCTCCCTCGTCTATTTTGTGCACCTGTTCGAAAAAAATTCATTACCATATTAAGAATTAATATCCAATATCATAATAATTAATATTGATGGCCTGACAGGTAGATGTAAGCGATCTACATAAAATGTAGACAGGCAGACGACCGGCAGACAGTGTGAGAGACAGAGAGATAGAGAGAAAGACAGAGAGATAGAGAGAAAGACAGAGAGACAGATAGACAGAAGGATAGTGTGGCACGGTGGCCGACTGGTTAGAGCGGTTGACCTGTAACGCCGAGAGTACGGGTTCGACCCTTGTCCGGGGTGGTTTAACTGTGTAAGGACCGTGAGCAAGTCCTTCGCGCACAATTGCGCTGCAATATAATTGCTTCTGCGCCGCCGAGGCGTGTGCACCTCTGAGCTTGGGGCAACCTTAGTAAGAAGGGCGATATCAAAGGCAGTTGTATTGTATTATATTGTATAGACAAGCAGAGATAAATAGACAGATCAGATAGACATACATTGACAGACAGACATTTAGGCAGCCAATCAATCAATCAATCAATCAGCTTTAGTTTATTCAGACCACCAGACAGAACAGACAGAGTAAAAGATTGGCAGACAGAACAGAGAGACAGATAGGTAGATAGGCAAACAAAAAGGCAGGTAAATGACAGACAGACAGACAGACAGACAGACAGGCAGAGTTAAACTATAACTGTCTTTTGTTTAACGGAATTTGAGACAATAGCATACCTGTTCGATGGTATCCAATGCGACGGCGTGTTTAACTCTGTCCGAGAGGATACGACTGATGATGATGAGCCATCTTCCGAGGTGACCACTAAAGGCACCATGGTAGGGCACCTTCTGAAGTTTCGCCCTATCACTGGAAAAGATCATCCGGATACTACTATGTCAAGATAGTGATACGGTTACGAAGGTACACTGGCCAATATACAGCGATGAAGATACCATGATCAAGATATGGTGATGAAGATATGATCAAGATATGGTGATGAAGATAGGATCGAGATATGGTGATGAAGATATGATCGAGATATGGTGATGAAGATATGATCAAGATATGGTGATGAAGATATGATCGAGATATGGTGATGAAGATATGATCGAGATATGGTGATGAAGATATGATCGAGATAATTATGGTGATGAAGATATGATCGAGATATGGTGATGAAGATATGATCAAGATATGGTGATGAAGATATGATCGAGATGTGGTGATGAAGATATGATCGAGATATGGTGATGAAGATATGATCGAGATATGGTGATGAAGATATGATGAGAGATATGATCGAGATATGGTGATGAAGATATGATCAAGATATGGTGATGAAGATATGATCGAGATATGGTGATGAAGATATGATCGAGATATGGTGATGAAGATATGATCGAGATATGGTGATGAAGATATGATCGAGATATGGTGATGAAGATATGATCAAGATATGGTGATGAAGATATGATCGAGATGTGGTGATGAAGATATGATCAAGATATGGTGATGAAGATATGATCGAGATGTGGTGATGAAGATATGATCGAGATATGGTAATGAAGATATGATCGAGATATGGTGATGAAGATATGATCGAGATATGGTGATAAAGATACCAGGATCGAGATGTGTTGATGAAGACAAAATGATCGAGATGATTATGGTGATGAAGCCATATTGCTTTCAAATGCTTAGGCCAAACTCTGTCAAATGAATAGGCCTATCTCTTTCAAATGAGTAGGCCGACCTTTATCCAATGATTAGGCCTACCTCTGTCACATGTGTAGGCCTACATCCGTCAAATGAGTCAGCCTACCTCTGGCTGAGGTTCTTGCTAAATCCGTAGAACTGTCGGATGGCGAGGTACACACGCAGAACGGATCTGGCCGATTCCATCTCCTCGGTGAAATCCAAGTAATCGTCAGCACAAAGGTCGTCAGACGAGGCCAAGGGCACTTGAAGGTCATTCACCAAGTCCGTACTCAACTAACAACAGAAACCATCATCATCAACGTCGTCATCATCATGTCATCATCGTCATCATAGCTATTACTATTTTTTATCATAATAAAATGATCAATTTATTTATAAGTAAGTAAGTAAGTAGTTTATTCACCACAAAATAAAACAAAATGACAATACACAAATTTTGCAAACCGAGCGGTGGGCTACCTGTGAAGTCTCATAGGACTCATCTCGCCGGTCACCCTATCTATAGCTATGTAAGTCAGGCAGCCAATTAGTAAGTCAGTCAATAATAAGCTAGTAAGCCAATCAATCAGTGAGTCAGTCGGTAGGTAAGTAAGTAAGCAGGTAAGCCAGTCAGTTAGTTAGTAAGTTGGTTAGCCAATCAGTTACCAAGGTCATTGATTTACAGTTTTTGTATAAATTTCCTTTTGTTATAGAAATGATTAAGTGTTAATTGCTAACCAGATGATGAGTTTGTTTATACCAGACGTTGAAGTATTCAAATTCTGCTGTACTGTGATCAAACAACAACAATACGACAGGCTTTAATACGATAATTGATAATTTATTACACATCGATGTTCATTAATTACTTCTTAAGGGCGTCCAAAAAAAGACAAGTCGCTGTAACTATGCGCTCAGTCAAAATAAAACCGATAGGCAGGTAGGATCAAAATCGGTTCCAGATCAAGATCCAAATGGTCAGGCAGGCAGACAGTCAGATGGTTACGGTCAACGGTGTTCATAATTGAAGCGGCAAGAGATGTAAGGAGAAGATGAGGAATCAGAAGAGAGCTTGTGAAGTAGCAGTATAATTTTCAGTGTTGAGGCGAGAGATAGCAAGAGGTGAGGTTTTATTTAGTTCTTAGGATGGATCCGATATTTGCCGATTACTGACCATGCGGATGTAGTACGTATAACAAATAAAAATAAACAATATTAATTAATAAATAAAGTTATTGTTATCCTCTGTCTAAAATTCCTACCTCATGTAAACGGGTGTCAGAGTGTCTCGAGCCGTGTACAGATTTGAATTCAGTTTATCCATCATGTTGGCGAATTCTTTGCCTGAACTCTCGTCATCCTATCAATTAATAATAATAATGAATAATAATAATAAAGACAATTTATATGGCGCAGTAACACAGCCATGCCGTTACAAGGGCGCCGCACAGTCAAATCGACAATTACACAAACGCTTTCTAACAAACACTCCAAGCAGGTTCTAAAATAGTGTGTTTTTGACGCAAAGTGTGCATTCGACCAGTCTTTTAAGCTATAGCCCTGAGGAAACCAAGTCGCAGGGTTAAGCTATAGCCCTGAGGAAACCATGATGGGTATGAAATGTTAGCGACTTCATTATCTTAGTCTCGGCATATGACGGCTGGTGGCCAGTCCCATCCCTCGTCGTCTCATCTTCCCACCGACAGTGTACGGTCAGAGTACTCATAGCTGAGCTGGCTAAGGGCACAGGTGGAGCAGAAATCTCGAACCAAATTTCTGCGCTGGTGGGGATTTGAACCCCAACCTCTCGCAGGACAATCCAGCATGGTAACCACTACGCTATCGAGCAAAACGTAGCCATCTATTAAGTACCCACTAGTTACGAACGTTAAAGAAGAGTCGCAACTGTTTCTAACGATTTTTAAAGTAACTATTTCAAAGACTTTAGACGTAGAAAACATTGAACGGCATACCGTTGGTACCGATCTTCTTCTTGACTGTAGTCGATTATAGCGTTCTTCGGCCATTTTCTAAGAGCAACAACAGACACAACCATAGCTAACGAAAGGGAAGTAAGCTTAATCGTCCTGCTTCTCTGCTTCACTCTGCTTCACCCGTCTTTTCTCTAGCATCTAATCAACTCTACTCCACTCTAATCTACTCTTTTATACACTACTCTAATCTTCTCTGCTCGACTCTACTCTAATCCAATCTAATCTAATCTCATGTTAGCGTCGCAATCACAATGCACACAGACTCATTCAATGTACCATTCAAAAAATCGTAGCCGAGAATCGCAATTTGTTGGAGAAGAACATACAGCACTAAAGGTATTGGCGATGATGATGATGATGATGATGATGATGATGATGATGATGATGATGATGATGATGATGATGATGATGATGATGATAGTAGCAGCAGCAGCAGTAACAGCAGCAGTAGTAGTAATAGTAATAATTGGTTAGATAGGAAAAGAGAATAATAGATTATGGCTAACCCTGATGATTTGAACGAGCTGTTGTTTGAGTGGCTTTATGAAGGGACAACAGCGGGCGAAGATCTGCGTGGAGTAGATCTTGTCAAGACAACTAACAGACGATCAGAACAAAAAGATAAACTACATTAGAGAGGAAGTTGGAAGCGGGAAGAGGATGACGACATGAAGAGGAGGAGGAGGGGAATGGCAGTAGGAGGAAGAAGAAGAGGAGTCGAAGAGGGAGGAATAGCAGTGGGATGAGGAAAAGAAGGAATAGTAGAAAGCGGAGAAAGAAGTGGAAGAGGAGTCAGAGAAGGGTAGGGATGAGGAAGGGGTTGAAACAGACAACGAATAGCATAACGGAGGAGTAGGAGAAGCAGGAGGAAGAGCAGGAGGAGGAAGAGAAGGAAGGTTAGTATAAGTACGAGGACTAAGAGTAGGAAAAGGATTAAAACGAGGAGTTGGAGGAATAAGAAAGTGGAGTAGGTGTAGGAGTAGGAGGAAGCAATCACAGGAATAAGTATTTCTCCTACTACTCTTTCTCTGTTGCTGGCCCTGCGGTCAGGAACTGGCTTCCTCCATACCTGCACCTGCTTCCCACATCCCCTCCGAAACGTTTTATCGCATTGCTAAAACTGTCTTCTTTAGCCTCGGGACTCGGGAGCGCTCCTGAGTAGTAACCTTGAAGAATTGCGCTATAAATCCTCGTAATGAATGAATGAATGAATAGGAAGCGTACCAGAAGGAAGGATAGTAGTATGAAAAGAAAAGAAGGAGTAGGAGAGTGGGAGAAGGAAAAAAGAGGAGAAGGAGTAGTAGTAGTCGTGCCTTAGGACTCCTTCCAGTTTGTAGGTCGACATTTTTGCCCCGGCAGTCAGCTGTTCGTTCTGCCTGGCGACTACCTTCAGACAATGACCGATAAATCTTTCGAAGGACAAGGCCAGAGCCTCCTCCTAGAAATTTACACAAACACACGCATAACGTCTCTCTTGTTAGTCTGAATAATTGAAAAAATCTTCGCTAGCTATTTTAAAGTTCTCAAGGGCGAAAATCGGTGGAGTGGTATGACCTCCGTGGTTTAAACTAATATTTATGCTGACGACATATAATGTCAGTATCTGTTGACGCTGCCTTAGAGGAAGGTCTGCCAGTGTTAAACTAATAAGGCAATGCGTTACATATACAGGACGAGGATGATAGAAAAGAAGAGGAGCAGTCCCTTAAGCTGGCCCTGTGGCAGCCATGGGTGTAAAGTGCTAGCGACTTCATTTTCTTAGCCTCGTCATATGATGGCGTGTGGCAAGTCCTCTTTCTTTCGCCGTTTCATCTTCCCACCGACAGTGTACGGTCAATGTACTTATTATAAACTGAATTAGCTATATAGGGGACCAAGTGGAACAGAAAGCTCGAACCAAATTTCTGCCCTGGCGGGGACTTGAACCACAACCTCTCGATAGACAGTCCACCACACTAACCACTAGACTGTCGAGAACCCCCTAAGGGTAATAACAAACCCGTTATTGTATCATAGCTCACCTCTTCCTTAAAGAGCGACTCGTGGTTCCATTTCTCTTCCAGATCATCCAGACATTTGGCTATGATTTGCCAATCGAACGACTTCTTCCGAAACTGGTGACTGTACGCCATCCACGTGCTACAAGAATTTCGTTTTCAAGATTCTCAATTCGTTATTCGTAATCGTAAGCTCCAAACTTCTAAAGCGCCACTCGAAAGCCAAGCGCAGGGCACCAGTTTTTTCACGAGCGCTGCGTCGAGTCAGAGGGATTGTCCAAAGGGTAGTGAGAAGGAGGTCCGAGTCCGGCTCCCAGAGGGTTAGAGGGGCAGAGTAGCTTTTAAAGCGGTGTCGTTTAGGTCGAGTATTGGAAGTTGGAGGATCAGAAGAGTCAGGTATGAATTCTTGAAGAGGTGAAACAATTTGTCTTAACACGCCGAAGCCATCATTACCTTGGTTCTACTCATCGAAATAAGTAAGTAAGTAAGTAAGTATATCCTTTATTGAAAAAACCAACTGCTAACCGCATTTTGGTGTACATAGTTCATCAAATAGAAGAAAAAAATAAGTATAAAGCATCCGTGTGACAAATGTTTTACGAGATAGAGAGTTTGCCTTAGGTATAATTCTATTGTGGGTTCTGGGGCGTGGTGAGTATAAAACAGTTTTCACGGGAGGTAGTAGCTGATGTAATACATGTGCAATTACTTCTAAAGCGCCATTATCATAATTCGCAAGGCATTAGTTGACGGTCGCTTCATATGAAACCGTAGTGAGAAATCGTAGTTTATTGTAGCAGTACAATTGAAACGAGGTTCTACGTGCGTGCGAGGGCGTTAAATAATTCACAGTCGTGAGCGTTAAGTGTTAGCCCGATGACTTCCAAAGTTCTCGCACGACTCAACGAATATAGAAACTCGTTGCAGAAGGAGGCTTAATCTAATAATCCGACCCGGACTAAGCGAGTCAGACGCTAATGCTGGGTCCTTCCATTAAATATGCGTCCCAGGCGGCTTCCCGAAGGCGGATAGCTATGAGGGCGTGTCGAGTCGTCCAAGCAAGGTCTCATGTGAAGTCATGCTAATCTATGCTAATCTATGCTAATCTATGCTAATTTATGCTAATCTATGCTAATCTATAGTGAGTTATGTAAAGCCGTAATCATAATGCACAAAATAGGGTTACTTCAAGCGAAAAGGAAGAGCAGTTCCTTATGCTAGCCCGGCGAAGCAGTATTGGTCATAGAATGTAAGCAACTTCATATTTTTTAGCCTCGGCATATGGGGTGAGTGGCCAGTCCTCTATCTAGCCGTCTGATCTTCTCACCGACACTGTACGGTCAGTCATTGAAGCTGGGTTGGGAAGGGACCACCGATGGAGAGACATGCAGACATTTCTGCTCTGGAGGAGATTTGAACCACGGGCTCATAGTGAACGGTCCTATACGCTAACCACTGGACTATCGCGAACCCAGGGTCAACACTGAATACGCTGAGGAAGCCCTGTCGAAAATGAGGCAGGTCTAGGGCAGGGAAACCAGAAGGGTGGCCAGGCCCGCCGAGAGGGGGCAGGAGAGCAAATGCTCAGGGTCCCGGCGACTCTTACACACACACACACACACACACACACACACACACACACACACACACACACACACACACACACACACACACACACACACACACACGCTTTAGTCGCACAAGCTTCTGCCCTTCATAGACATTACTTGGATCGATTGAACAACAGCGAGTATTAAATTAGGAGGAGAACTCCCCCAGGGAATCAGAAGACGCAGGTGGTTGAAGAGTATACCGTGGAGATTTATGAGAATTGGCGTCTTTCATGGCGCCTATATTTCTCCACAATTGAATAAATGTCTCGTGGCTGGAGCATTCCCAGAGGCTTCGTGGCTAATGTCTCCTTCGTATATTTTCAGCGTCCTTAATTATTGACCATTTGAGGGGTAAACTGACCAGCCAGCCTGTTGCGTTTCCGTGAT
>JACEVL010000789.1:20000-52500 GCA_020284085.1 Aporrectodea caliginosa | reverse complement strand
TATCATATGTACATAATATCTACATATCTATGTATGTGTATGTATTTATGCATTTACGTATGTAATATGTCTGCTTATGTATGTATATAATTATGTATGTGTATGTGTGTGTGCATATATGTATGTGTGTTTGTATGTACGTAAGTGTGTATGTAAAACTATGTAATGTATGTCTGTAGGTATTAATGGACGTTTATCAGGACATTTAACATTATCTGTATCATAAAGGTCTTATTAACAGACGGTTTCATGAAATCAAGCCAGTAAGATTGGTCTATAAAGAAATTCGATTACAAGGATAATGTTTTGCATAGATGACAGTCCAGCACGCTAACCTCACCCATTCATGATATTGATCACTCTAATTATGACTACGCAAATGATAACGATAACGTCGATAACGATAATGAAGGCGATAACGGAAACGATTACGATAATGATAGCGATAACGGGAGGCATGTCGATAATGATAGCGAGAACGGAAACGATAACGATAAGGATAAGAATAACGGAATGGATTATTATATTGATAGCGATAACGGAAACGATAATGATAACGATAATGGAAGCGATAGCGATAATGAATACGTTAACGGAAACGATAGCGATTATGATAACGATAACGGAAACGGTACAGATTATGATAACGATAACGGAAACGATAACGGTCATAATAACGGAAACGATATCAATAATGATATGAATAACGGAAACGAAAACGGTCATGATAACGATAACGGAAACAATAACGATGACGATAACGGTAACGGAAACGATAGCGATGATGATAAGTATAATGCTAGTAATGCTAATCTTACAATCGGAACTTTTCGTTCCATACTGGATTGAGCGTGTTACTCTGAACGGAAGTGGCTTTGATGAACCTCGCTGGAATCTGATCAAGGACCGTCTTGTTCTTCTTAATCGACGACGTCGAGGACTTCCTTCTTTCTGCCAGTTTGCTTAGCGCCGACTCAGTACCACTGTCCTTGCGCTCCATGACGCCGGTTACGCCTGGCACAATGCCAAGCATGCAGTAAGGATCGCTGAAACCTACGGTGCGCACATGAAACACAAGTTTCGTTAATCGTAATCGTAATCGTAATCGTAAACTCAAAATTTCCAAAGCGCTACACTAAAGCTAAGCGCAAAACACCAGCCTATTCACGAGCGCTGAGCACCAGGTTATTCACGAGCGCTGAGCTTATTTACGAGCGCATTTTTACGATATAGGCCTATCTCTTAATAAATGTGGGCTAATTATACGAGTTTATGACATTTTATTACAATGATAATTATGTCCATAATATTAAATGCCGAATTACCACAGACAGATGTACCAATATTACAGTAGAAAAGACACAAAAGTAGGCCAGCAAGACATCGTTGAGTTTGCTTGTGCCTCGTTCAACACTATTAACCCATTTGGTCCATAGTACTACCACATTACTAGATCAACGTTTCTACAGTTATTCACCTATGAGAATAGGAAATATAAATAGGCAAGATATAATAAATAGATGGAGATTGGCATGCAAACACCTGTCATGATTACTTGGGGAAAATTTCGACAGTTTTGTGCTCAATATGAGCTCTTCTGGATCAGTGTGATTCTCGTTAACGATAACGATAACGAAAATGTTCGTTAACGAAAATAAAATGATTTCGTTAACGATAACTATAACTATAACTAAAAAATATCATTAACTATAACTATAACTATAACGAAAATAACAATAACGAAAATTCATCTTTATTTTCGTTAATAAAAAAATAAAAATAGGAAGTGCAATATGGATGATTCGACATAAATAAGAACGAAAAATGCGATATTTTTATTATGCAATTTGTCAGTTAATTTGGAAACTCGTGCATTCGTGAAGCTGAATGCATCTATAATGCTTCAATGGCTTTCAAAGCTCTGAGCAAATTGTGAAACAGCGTGTTAATACGCACAATTTTACTTATAGCCTTAACTATTGTAACTAAGTAGTAACTAAAATTAACTAAAATAAAAATCCATTAACTATAACTATAACTATAAATAAAAAATAATACTAACTATAACTATAACTATAACTAAAATAAAAAATCACTAACTATAACTATAACTATAACTAAAATAAAATCTGTAAGGAGAATCACACTGGAATAGGAAATATAAATAGGCAAGACATAATAAATAGATGGAGATTGGCATGCAAACACCTGTCATGACTACTTGGGGAAAATTTCGACAGTTTTGTGCTCAATATGAGCTCTTCTCTTGACGTGCTTTCTGTTGCAGGGCAATCGTCAAAAACTATCTTTCCTCCAGCAATGCATTGAAAATATCATTGCCATGGCAATACCGAAGCACCTACTGATCAGATGAACAATTCAACATGAGCAATTGGGGTGGAATTAAGTGGAGAATGGCCTGTTCCACACAACAAAGCTGTAATCAGTCATCTTGACGTGCTTTCTGTTGCAGGGCAATCGTCGAAACTATCTTTCCTCCGCAATGCATTGAAAATATCATTGCCATGGCAATACCGAAGCACCTACTGATCAGATGAACAATTCAACATGAGCAATTGGGATGGAATTAAGTGGAGAATGGCCTGTTCCACACAGCAAAGCTGTAATCAGTCATCTTGACATGCTTTCTCTGGTGCAGGGCAATCGTCGAAACTATCTTTCCTCCAGCAATGCATTGAAAATATCATTGCCATGGCAATACCGAAGCACCTACTGATCAGATGAACAATTCAACATGAGCAATTGGGGTGGAATTAAGTGGAGAATGGCCTGTTCCACACAACAATAGCTGTAATCAGTCATCTTGACGTGCTTTAAATTGTCAGTTTTTTTATCGTCACATTAGTATGTCATTATGCAATGCATAATGACAATGACGTCAGCCCTTCTAATTTGCAAGTGGTTCGTATACTCACCATCAGCATCTTTGGCCTCGAGGGCTTTGGCGTCCACTACTGTCACTTCGAGCACAACGATTGGCGGCTAAGACAGCAAGACAAACACAAGCACAAAGACAAAATCAACATCTGTTCCAATAAGAGAGTCACGCGGACAGAACGACGTTCGGACGGACGGACGAGACAGACAGACAGACAGACAGAGACAGAGGCAGAGAGAGACAGAGACACAGAGACAGAGACACACAGAGACAAAATCACACAGACAAATAGACAGAACAACAAGCAGATAGAAAGCAAATGGAAAATGACAAACAATGGGAGACCTACTTACCTACATACATACATACATACATACATACATACACACAAGCCTACATGCATGCATACATACAAGCTCACATAGATACATACATACATACATACATACATAAATATATACATACAGAAAGTCAGACAGACAGGCAGACGCACAGACACTCATACAGACAGCCAGACAGATATACATTAATGCGCACAGAGTGGAAATGTGCACAGGAGTCTGTTTCCATACTCGTGGTTCTTCTATTTGTAAAGTGCGCGCACACTCTAGCTAGGCAGTTTCAACATTAGTCAACATTGAAAGGAGACAAAGACAAATTTCTAGGCACTTCAACATCTGACAGAGGCTTAGGTCGTTGCTGAGAAACTCTCTTCTCTGTTCACTCCATCATGGCTATAGCTTCCTTTCACGTGTCACCTTGTCAGTAGTTTTCTCGAAGGAGCTATATATAATTGTTCGATATGAATGAATGAATGAATGAATGAATGAATGAGCGAATGAATGAATGAATGAATTTATGAATGAATGAATGAATCAATCAATGAATCAATGAATCAATGAATCAATGAATCAATGAATCAATGAATCAATCAATGAATCAATGAATCAATGAATCAATGAATGTATGAATGAATGAATGAATCAACGAATGAACGAACAAATGAATAAATGAATCAATGAACGAACGAACGAATGAATGAATGAATGAATGAATGAATGAATGAATGAATGAATGAATGAATGAATGAATGAATGAATGAATGAATGAATGAATACTATGGCAAACCTTTTCCTCGTTGACTTTGAGCAGGAGTGTGTCGTGGTCCTCCAGCGAGAGATCAAAGGCCTGTCGGACATAATCAAGGAGATCCTGGGTACCCGACAAATGCTGATCACTCGTTGTTCCAATCTTGTGCTTAATCGTATACAACGCCTCGATGTACAAGATCTCCAACTGCACAACGACACACACACACGAACACGCATCTGAACGTAATGCGATGTAAGCGTAAACGTAAGCTCCAAACTTCTAAAGCGCCAATCGAAAGCCAAGCGCAGGGCACCTGTTTATTCACGAGCGCTGCGTCGAGTCAGATATGTGAGGTAATGTGACGTGATGTGATATAATGAAATATTTCGTGAATTATGTAGCCTTAAAAGACATTACGTTTTCATGTGATGTGATGTACTGTAGTACTGTAATGTGATGTAATGTCATGTAACGCATTGTAAATTATATAGCCTTAAATTAAATTACATCCTCGTGTAATTTAATGTCATGCGATATAATGTGATGTGATGTAATGCAATGCAGCATTGTGACATTGCAACCTATGTATCCTTATACCCTTATAGGAATGAAATTCTCATTTAATGTAATGCAAAACAATGTCACGTGATGAAATGTAATGAGATGTGATGTGATAAAATATAATGTAACAGAGCCATTATAGTGTAAATTATGTAGCCCTACTAGAAATAAGAAGGTCTTCAAGCAACTAAGTAGATCAAAAAGAAATAAGTAGGCCTAAGCCTAGCACAAATAAGTAGTATTCAAAAGCAAATTAGTAGGTCAAAGCAAGTCAGTAGGTCAACAGAAAACGAATAGTCTGAAGGAAATACATGCAAGACTAGTTAGTAAGCACGTCAAAAGCAAACAAGTAGGTGAAAATAAAATAATTAGTCCTAAAACAAATAAGTAGGTCAAAGAAAAATGAGTCGGTCTTCATAAAGTAAGTAGGTAAGAAAAATGGCATAAAGAAATTTTTAAGTAGGGCCTATAGATCGGTCTATTTATAAGTCTAGTTCATTGAGAAATACTGTCAGTTAATAATTACGTTCTGCCAAATGATATTCAATTAGGAAAATTACTTCATAATGCAATCTCTTTGTTCTTTTTTAAGCAAGATAGATCAGCTTTTTTAAGCAAGATAGATAAGCTGAGTGCAACGTATACTGCGCGGCGAGTTGTCGTGGTAACACGGCAAGCCGTTGCTAGGTTTCTCGTCGAGAGAACAATTCCTATTTTATATATATATATATATATATATATATATATATATATCAGATATCGAGAATTGCGTTGAGCGAAGCTTATGAGCAGGCTTTGATTTTTTCGCGATATCCAGTCGCCCATCATGTTGCAGACAATAATCTTGCAAAGGCTTACACTGTGAATAGCGGGAAAACGGATATGGATTCAGAGCAGCGATAAAAACGACAACGGTCGAACATTGTAGGCTACAGCGGTATCGAGTAGTATGATGTATTATAGTTCTTTCCCTTACATCTCTTGTCGCTTCAATTCAAAACACCATCCACCGTATCCGTCTGACTATAATTAATGTAATGTATTGTAGTGCAAAGTAATGTCACGTAATGTAATGCAAAGCAGTGTCACGTGATTTTACATTACATTACATGTTACTGCCTGCCTGCCCGACCCTTTGGATCTTGACCAGGGCCGGGATTCATGAGATATGACTAACTCCTATTCATGGCTTAAATCTGGCCTATGCGGGAGTAGCGGTTAATTCGCTATTCATGAGACAGGCGCAACGCTCTACTCTGCGAATAAGGCTATTCCGACTCTGAGGTAGGAGTAAGTCCTCTATTCTCAGCTTAAAGGCGATTAACAAAATGGCGGCCGTCGTTTTTCGTTGCATTCGACGACGTTTTAGACACCAATAAGTGTTTAAGAGAATCTGTAATTAACTCGTTTCGTTCGCCAACGGCGACCTTTAAATTGCCTTTGATTTCGCCGTCACAAAATGTTAAAATTTGACGAGATTTCTGACGATGTTGCATTCGAAGTGCCGCATCTTTCCGTTAGGCATTGATCTGTCCCAACTTCACCGTAGCTCTTGCGCATGCGCGATCAACGATAACCACTAAAATATTGGGAAAACCCAGCGTAAGCGCACTTTACACCCAGAGTAACTAATCGGCCTTCTACGCCTGTTTATGAATACCGACTACGAATAAGTTTTATTCAGAGAATAGTTATTCCCAGAGTAGGCGTTACACCCGGAGTAGCTTACTCCTGCCCCATGAATCCCGCCCCTGGAACCGATTTGGACACTGTTTGCCTAAGGATTTTGTGTTGACTGAGCGCCTGCGAATAAGCTGGTTGAGCCTGGTTCCCGCGATTTGACTTTTTGGGCGCTGTTGAAAACGGGACATTACGGTTAGGATTACGATAGTGAGCTGGGTCTATAATCCAACGCTTGCGGTTTCGAGTCTTTCTGATCACACTCCGTAAACGGACCCTGGACGGGGTTGATCGTACACGCGTGTTTCCCTCCCCAGATCTAGATTACGTAGGAACGTTTCGCGTTGTCATGACAACGTCACGCGCAGTGCACATTGCACTCAGTTTATCGATCTTGTTTAGAAAGGAACAGATGTTTCTCGTTGGAAAATAATTATCCTAATTAGATAAACGAATCAATAGAGCATTGTTTAATTATATCATTCAGCAAAACGGAATTACTCATTGTCAATTTTTCTCAGCGAATCATATTTTAATATAGACCCCTGGGCCTATTTGCTTGCGTTAGGTACTTTTTCTTAACTTCTTTATTGTTCAGGCCAACATATTTTGCTTTATGACTAATCATTTTATACAGAAATAAACGAACGAAACCATAAATACAAAATAAATATTGAGGCAGTCGAAATAATACTGTTTCCAAAGAGCTGTACTTTAGCTCATGGAACACAACAACCACAGGCATCGCTAAATAGTTACGAACCAGCATCACTCAAATACGCAGATGTATCGGAAAGTCTACATGTTTTATTTATGATTTGGCTTAATGAAAATCCCCGAACACACTGAATCGTCCCCAAACCCGCATATTTATTCTGATGCACTGCCAGACACGATCACATCCACCAAATGCATTTCTGACACCTTAATAATTCCGGCGTATGAATTATTAGAGACGCCACAACAACCGCTTGTGTAATAACGTCTGACCAGCTGAAGTGCGGCATCCCTTTGCCAGCAGGGTCTCATCGGAAATTGTTCCGTTGTGGGGACAAATGGGACGCATGTCATATCTAACCACGCTGTTCTGATAATACGACAGCGCTGTAATAATTATTGAAGATCGCGATAGCAACAACAACGCGTGTTTCAGATTGGCAAACATTTGGTTTTTCATATGAACGTTTTATAGCCAGATCGGAGCACACTGATCTGTTGATTTCCTAACCCAGGTCAACCGCTGTTTTTTATTGTAGTTATTGCAGTCGATTTCTCGTATGGATTCAGTAAACATGTTATTGTGACAATACTCTCCTAGGAGCTTCATAGCCAAGCGGCTAACCATTGGTTACTCTGTTCTGAGACTCGAGTCCTCTGCCTGCCATAAATGTGTCACGAGTCTTAATTTGTACTTGAGCATTTATACAGCGTCAATCTAAGAGCAAACTCAATTTTTTTTTCGTTAGTGATAGCACTGACTTTGAACTGCAGCCTCTCTGACTCGTTGAGCGGCGCTATAGGCCTATAAATGTTCGATTACAATATGATTACACGTAAACTTACAATTAAAAAAAACTAATCAGGGGCGCTCTGTGTTCTGTGCTACGACCTAGGCCTAAATAATGCTAAACTGAAATCGAATGCATTGTAAAGATGGTCAATGGAAGGTTAATGCGCAGGTAAGATGTGTCATGCCTGAACTACATCGAGAATGCTTTTGATGTGATGTCAGGTTAGGTTTGGTAAGTTGGTTTTTCAATGTGAGGATAACTTGCAGCGACCATCGATTATAAAGATAAAGGCGCTATAAAAGTCATTAGATTACATTAGATTAGATTAGATTAGATAAGATTAGATTAGATTAGATCAGGATATGCAAGACCAGGTCATATTAGTTAAGCTAAAGTTAGGTCAGGCAAGATCAGTCAGACTCAGACAAGGGAAACCAACTATAGTGAAAGAAATAGTTAATTCAATGCAAGGCTTTCGCGACAATTATTGCCCTTAGGAAGGTACGTGGATATGTTACATAGCATAGTACGAACAATGTTTGTGCTTAATTAAGGTTCTACCTGGTTGCTCGTCAGAACCTCGGAGTCCCTGGGGTCCGTGTCTGCCTCCCTGTCAATTGTACTCTCTTCCCGCGTCGCCAACATTGGAACCTGCGAAGAATAGTTTTAACATCGTCTAGAACAATTTCGTTCGTTGAAGCAAATGAACGAATATGAACGAATAATATGGGATTTACAGTGCAAGTGTCAGAATTCCATACTTCAATTACAGGCCCGATCAGTCGCCAACTGGAGCGGAAGATAATGAACACCCGAGGGAGGAAGGTAAGTGTCTGAAGGATTTCCACGAAAAATTGAGTTTTGAGCCCTAAACCTATTCTTCTGTCGTGGTTCTTGGAGTGCTAATGAATGGTCACGGCATGTGAATGACCCTGGAAAGGTCCTGATCACCTGACCAGCAATGTTCTCTTGCAAGTGGAATGTGATAATTATTATTAAATTTTTTACCCGAGGAAGAATAATTCCTCCGAAACAAAATAATTATGCTAGAAGTAAAAGTTTATCTCCGATAAATCAGGCCCCGTCCCAGGTTTCACAACCATCCGGAAATGTGCGTCTGCATGCAATGACGTTGTGGCGCTGGATACAGATGGAAAGACGTTGGAAAGGGAAATTGGTTAATTATTATTATTATTATTATTATTGTTATTATTATTATTATTATTATTACATTTTTATTATAAATTGTTGGTGAATGAACGGGTCTCACAAACGCAGCTAGGCTATTACGTGGCGTTGATAGGGTCCTATATCTTTAAGATTGGCATTCAGGTGAAAATGTCATTTGCAACAGTCACGCTTCTTATACCGAACTTGAACTTTCATCTTCGCGTGTTGAACTCACTGGCGGGAAATTAATTACGTTGATAACAGGTAAAATCGCTTTCAGATTGAAACATTTCCATCTGGTGAGTGCATGCAGCAGACAATCGTCACCAAAAGACAATAGCTGTTGCACACACAGACAGCTTGTTTACCTGCACGGAAGGACATCTCAAGTGACCGTAAATTCGGAAGAGAAGGTCACAAGTGAGCTATACAATTTCAAGCCTGGCTGCGTTCAATATGTGCGTACGCCTGTATGTGTGCCTGTCTATATGTATCTGTATGTCTGTGTGTATGTCTCTTTGTATGCGTGTCTTTGTATATGTATGTATGTATGTGTGGCTTCGGCGTAAATTCCTGGGAAGTTATCCTCTGTGGAAGGTTACATTATTGACGGATTGTAGACGATTAGGATAAAAGAACAGGGAATTTGAGACGTAGACTTACATAAAGGCGCTTCATTATTATCTAAAAGCATGCATAGCCTATAAATTGTCTCGTTGCACATCGTGATGCATAGACTGGAAATCTGAACTGTCGTTGGCTTAGGTTAAAATAATTTACCAGAACCTTATTTTAATTGCACAAATTCCGTGAATGCGGTACAGTTAGAGTTGATATTCAGAATGTTAGATATATTTATATTTCACAAGTTCTTTGGCTACAGTGACAAAGTTAATATTCATAACGTGATTAACGTCTGATACAATACTTCCGATCAGACGTGTCCCTATAACAAACCTAATTCTGAAAAATGTACACTGAAATTTTATGAAGAGCAGGTTGATATTCGCAAGTATGAAAATTATTATTGGAGCTGTTTTTATGTGGGCCACGGTGTAATAAACTGTTCGCTTCAGTAGACGAACGGTGCTGTTGTTGTGATATATACTCAGACAGCTTTACTACCTATGATGACGAAAAAGCAAACTCATCAACCGAACCACTGATGCAGAATCAATCTGATCTGTATACACCTATGACTCACTATAGCTCTCTCTGTCTCTCTGTCTCTCTGCCTATCTCTCTCGCTGTCTGTCTGTCTGTCTCTCTGTCTCTGGTTCTGTCTCTCTGTCTCTGTCTCTCTATCTCCGTCTGTCTCTGTCTTTCTGTCTCTCTCGCTGTCTCTCGCTCTTTCTCTTTATCTCTCTCGCTGGCTCCCATTATCTCTCTCTATCTCTGTTTCTGTCTCTGTTTGTCTCTGTCTCTGTCTCTGTCTGTCTTTCTGTCTCTCTCGCTCGCTCTCTTAACCTCGCTCTCTTGCTGTGTCTTTTTTTTATCTCTATCTCTGTCTCTGTCTGTCTCTGTCTATCTGTCTCTCTGTCTATGTTTACTCAATATCCTCTGTTTACTCAATCTCGGACTTTCTCCCCGCGCTCTTGCTCATACTAATACCACCTATGTGTGTCTTTTTGTCTCCTTTTTGCTCTTCAGCCTCTGTTTTCCAGTGGCGTAGGCCTACTGGCCATTGTGCTCGTGTGCCATGGCGCATGGGCCCCTCTGGTTTGATCGCGCTTGGCCTCTTGGCAGAAAGGAATTAATTATACGTAAATACACAAATCGTCTAACTATGCAAACTCCCTAAGCTTGGAGCCCCTTGCATGACTGAAATGGCAAGACCCCCAAAATGGTCGAGTCAGACTTCGTTTTTTCATAGACCAACAAACAGCTGCATCCATTCTTCCGTACAAGCTCGGTAGTATTAGTGGTAAGCGTGCAGAGATGTGAATCGAGAGGTCGGGGTTAGAATCGCCGCCGGAGCACAATTTAGTTCGAGATTTCTGCTCCACCTGAACCTCTTGTCAACTCATCTGTAATGAGTACACTGTCAGTGGGATGATGAGACGGAGCGAGAGCGGACTGATCACCCGCCCTCGTATGCCGAGGCTAAGAAAATGAAGTCGTCAACACTTCATATCTCTGATGCTTGCTTGACGTCTGTAAACTATTCCATGTACTTTGTATTGTACAGATATTCGGCACCTTATAGAAATTACCTGTCTAATTACCGATTACCGATTACCTTTTCCTGATAGCTGATTACCTCTGAAAAGCACGGAAGATAGCTATCGAACGGATTTGAAACTGATGATGAAACTGCTGTACATCAGGCAAAGATTAATCTGCCACAGAACACTGATTCTGGGTGATAATTACCATATCTTACATAATTATGGTAATCAACTGCCTCACAGTTTTTATAACTGCCTTATCTCGCCTTATATACCTTTCCTTACTTCATTATAGGTCTATTCCTTTGCAAATTGGGCAATTTTTACCTATCCATAGAAGCAAATTTCCAGAGTACCAGCCCAGCTCTACCAGCTCTACGACTGAGTGATTGGTTACTTATTACCGTGTTCGCTTCACGATTGAGTACTTGGGTACTTACCGTGCTGGCTCTGCGATTGCGCTTGCTGGCCTCATACTTGCTGATGAGGGAATTGAGTCCACCCAAGAAAACGCCTCCAATTTCGCTTATTCTACAACAGACAGGAAGATAAACATAATGTGTACGTGTATATATGTATATGTATATATATATAGGCCCTATATATATATATATATATATATATATATATATATATATATATATATATATATATATATATATATATTCGTTTAATAGCACTGTAAGAAACCAGTTGACACACCGCGACTGGGAACAGTAATAGTGTGATTCTCGTTAACGATAACGATAACGAAAATGTTCGTTAACGAAAATAAAATGATTTCGTTAACGATAACTATAACTATAACTAAAAAATATCATTAACTATAACTGTAACTATAACTAAAATAACACTAACGAAAATTCATCTTTATTTTCGTTAATACAAAAAATAAAAAATAGGAAGTGCAATATGGATGATTCGACATAAATGAGAACGAAAACCAGCGATATTTTTATTATGCAATTTGTCAGTTACTTTGGAAACTCGTGTATTCATGAAGCTGAAAAAGGCCTTGAAAGCTCTGAGCAAATTGTGAAACAGCGTGTTAATACGCACAATTTTACTTGTAGCCTTAATTATTGTAACTAAGTAGTAACTAAAATTAACTAAAATAAAAATCCATTAACTATAACTATAACTAAAAAATAATACTAACTATAACTATAACTATAACTAAAATAAGAAACCATTAACTATAACTGTAACTATAACTAAAATAAAATCTGTAAGGAGAATCACACTGGAACAGTAAAGGGGACTATAACTGAACTGAAAAGTCTTTAAAACGTGATTTTTGGCTTAAACGTTGCGGGCCAGATTTTACTGATTGTCTACATATTCTGGGGATAAAATTGCGGTCATCCTTTGCCGGTGTCGCGTGACAGAGTCTCCCCCCTAAAAGTCTCCCCCCGAGACTCTATTTCGAAATAGATTCTCCCCGGCGGATCTGTTTCAGAATAAATTCGCCCGCCCGGAGACTTTGTTTCAGAATATAGTCTCCGGGAGAGAATATTTCATCCCCCGTCGAAATAAAGTCTCCCCAGGGGAGACTTTTTTTCAACACAAGATAGCCTGCACTAACATCATATTTATTGCATTGTTTTGCTAACTGATGTAATATATTCGTTTGTAATGACAGTTAACATCATATGGACTAGCGCAGAGAGCGCCTTTTAGTAGAAATCTTGAAGAAGTGCTATATTAATGTTCAGTTACATTTATTTCAGATATGCACATATTAAATCCTATTTTAAATAATATAGAAAAACAAATGAAAACAGAGGGGGCGATTTTAGTAAGGAGGAGACTTTGTATCGTAGATAGGGGAGATTCTATTTCAATGGGGAGACTTTGTTCCGATACAAAGTCTCCGGGGAGACTCTGTTACGGCAAGGGGGCGACTCTGTTTCGGGGAGACTTTATATCGTGACACCGGCAAAGTAAAGTCGTGAGGTCTCTGGCGAAGGCTGTATTTGTGGCTTGTCAGCGGGGGAAACAAGCTGCGCAGGACGTGGGCCTCATTGGTCCTTGCAGCACGAACCTGCCTATATAGCAATGCAGAGAACCAAAAGAAAGAGATGTGTAATCTCCGATGGCCTCCATCGTCTGCCTTGAAAGCCCTCTCTTATTAGAGTGTTCTTTATTAGAATGCCAATTGCAAACTGCATTTTAGCGTAGGCCTACAGTAGGGCCTATTCAACTTCTAGCTCGGGGAGCTTATAAAGATATAAATATGTGTTATGAGTATTTTCTAAGTATATGTATGTAGGGCAATATGATATATATAATAGGGATAATAAGAAGCCGACAAAGTAAATGGTTGGGCCACATCATGAGGGAGACTCCCTTCTAAGAACTATAATTGAGGGAAGAATGGAGTGCAAGAAGACAAGAGGAAGACCGAGAACGATGTTGCTGGACTGGATGATGGAGGAGGATTACGGGAAGCTGAAGGAGAGATTCGGACAACGTGATGAATGGCGAAATTGGACGTACGAACCTGTCTATATAGCAAGGCAGAGAACCATAAGAAAGAGATGTGTACTCGTAAATGAGCTGGAGCTTTGTGCTTATGTCTTTGGAGTAGAGCTTTAGAATTTTTTACGAGTATATATATATAGCCAAATTATGTGCAATTCAACGCTGTCAAATGAAGTGCATTGCAATGTTATGAAGAATGGTGGAGTATGTATCTGTCTATATATATAATATCTAGATACTTAATATAGCGCCAATTGATTACCAAACAACAGCGAAACTGTGCCAGCCTAAATGCCATTGAAGTTCGTTAAGAGCAAACAGTTATCAGTAAGAGTCACCACTGGCTGCATCTCCCGCACACTCGTATAGCCCGCCCAATGGATTCCCATTATGAAGAGTTGGCAATTGACACCGTTGTGTTGGGGTGATGGTGTGTTGGGTGAAGTGAAGTGAAGTGAAGTGAAGTGGTAGGGGTTCATCACTTCTGTGCCCTTCTGAACTTTGGAAGTAGGGCAATATCAACTGCAGTTGCAATGTATTGCATTGTATTTTGTATCACAATGGAATTCAGTGCAAATGGATGGCTTATTTTAAAATAGAGAACTCTGTGTTTTAAAACTGTGATAATTTATATGATCTGTATGTTATGATTTGTATGCTTCAGGGCTTTCTAGATCGTTCCTTAAATAATCGCTTGGAACTTTCAAACGACTTGTCGTCGTGCCTCCTGTCTGGACGGACCCAGTATATTCAACATCTTCATTGCGTGCCACATACCAATATCGGGCTGCATGTTACAATATTATTCCGCTACTAAATCAGGTATTTAGTATTCATTGACTAGGCCTGCAGTGACTACACACACTGCACTGTTTTTTGATGTTCCATCTGTTCACCAGTAATAGTCATTATTTTCTTCCACCTTCAATGCATTCAGCAACATCCTTGGAGTCATTTAATTCCGAATTCAAGACATAATTATTATTTCAAGTTAGCGTATTCTGACTAAGTTTTGTATTGTGTCAAAGGGCCCTTGTCAAGGCATGTGCCGTGTTACGGCGCTGTAGAAATTGTCGTATTCAGCATCATCATCATCACCATCATCATCATCATCATCATCATCATCATCATCATCATCATCATCGTCATCATCATCATCATCATCATCATCATCATCATCATCATCATCATCATCATCATCAATCACCATCACCATCACCACCACCACCACCACCAAACCACCACCACCACCCCCACCGCCACCATCATCATCATCATCATCATCATCATCGTCGTCGTCGTCGTCGTCATCATCATCATCATTGCATAATCATTGCCAGACAATTTATGAAGGCCAATACCACCGTTGCTCTAACCAATATAGATGTCTGCTATTTCTAAACATGCCTTTTAAGAATCGTTTTACGATGGCAAAATGGTTCCAGATGGCAAGCGTTTATAGGGTCGTTCAATCTCCCTGCACCTTGTCGCGGATCGATATTGGGTCTGTTACACTGCTGCTCGGAGTACGCTCGGAGTATACCCTGCGTATCTACTGTTCGATATGGAACAAGAGCACAGTCATTGAACGGAAGGTAGTTGCTTACATAGCAAATTCAGCAGACAGAAATAATTTCATATGGTTTTGACGGGAGGTATATATAACGGGAGCTTTATTTAACGCTAGGAATTTAATTGATTTCGTATAAAATATTAATATATTAATATATCTCTATGTATGTATGAGCACTTGTTATAGCGCCCCTTCAAGATTTCTACTCAGAGGCGCTCCCGACTACAGCGCGGACACTGAATCGGAGTTTCACGCCGAAGCGCATGAGCAATTGCGAGTGAAGGATTTGTCCAGATCCCTACGCGGCGGTTTGAGGTGGATTCGAACCCGCGACCCTCCGGCTGCAAGGCACCGAACATACCCCTACACCACCGCGCCCCACTTTAGCAGTGTTTCATTCGTTCATTTGGGAATTTATAAAGCGCCACTTAGGCCTAAAGGAACTTACTCAGAGGGGCTCAAATTAACCTGGCATGCCTTGCATTTTCACTTTTAAGCCCATTCAAAAATAAACGGAGAATTTCAAGGAGGTAACATTGTGCCAATAAAGAAGAAACTTTATAAGCTTACTGCAATAAATTGGATGTTCCGCGGCCTAACGAAATCGTTGCTGCATAGATAGAGTAACCAGCGCGCGCATTGGAATCGCTCTGACTGTTCCACGTCTGTCAGAGATATACTCCGAGTATACTCCGGGTATACTCTGAGCACGTTCCGAGCAGTGGTGAATCATACAGACCAATAGAACGCGTGCATCCAGGAGTCACGAAGATAATTAGATAATCGATTCCCGCGTCCATTGCTGGCTGTTCCTCTGATTTATTCATGAATATGACACTCAGGCACGTAGCTAGACTTAAATTCAAGAGGAGGCAACTTCACAGACCACTAGCAAAATTCTGGTCATTTGGGTCATTAGTCAATGGAAGTTTCAGTATAATAAAAATTAAAAAACGAAGAGGAGGCAACTGCATCCTCGTGCCTCAATGTAGCTACGCCTATGATGACACTAATATCATTATTTATTTATTTATTCATAATTTATTTCCATCCATTGACCTCTGAGTCCAGCGCTACATGCCTCCAATCCTTTGTTTTTCCACCCTTCGTTATCCTCGCTGTCGTCTGGTCTATAAACCAACCTGGGTACTGGGAGCCAAAAGAAATCCTCTGTCCATGGATCGATCGTCTGCTTTGTGTTTGGCGGGAAACGAAAACCAGAGGCGACTTGTTATTGCCACAGTCCACGCTATAATCAGGTTATACTCAATCTAATATTTATGCCTGTCTTTCTGTCTGTCTGTGTCTGCATGTGTCTGCCTCTGCCTCTGCCTCTGCCTCTGCCTCTGCCTCTGCCTCTGTCTCTCCCTCTCCCTCTGCCTCTCCTTCTGCCTCTGCCTCTGCCTCTGCCCCTCCCTCTCGCTCCCTCATCTTTCTCTCATCTCTCATCTGTCTGTCTGTCTGTCTGCCTGCCTGTCTGTCTGTCTCTCGCTCTCTATGTATATATATATATATATGTATGTATAAAATTTATATAATTGCATATATGAGTGTGCTGTGTAAGTGTGTGCATGCATGTGTGTTGTGTTTGTGTTTGTGTATTTACTTAAATGACACTTACGTTTCGCTGGCGCATTCGCGAGGCCAGCATGACATGACGTCATCGCTGATCAGGCGTTCAAGAGATGGAACCCTGCGGATGCTGAGTGTCCTGCCTCCTCCTGCCTCTGTAGCCTCAGCCTCATCGGCTCCATCATCCGGAGCCTCATCCTCCAACGTCGCACCATCACACTCTTCATCAGAAGCCATTTCTGTCCGTCAGAAAAACAATCAAATTAATTTACAATTAGAAGAAGTTGAAGAGCAGTCCCTTAAGCTATAGCCTGAGAGGCAGTCATGGGTCTTTGCGCTAGCGATTTTATTTTCTTAGCCTCGGCATACAAGGTCGGTTAACCAACCTTCTCCCTCGCCGTCTGATTACAATAATATTAATGCATGTCTAAATTAACAAACTGGTAATTAATACTAATTATTTATACCTGGTATTATAAGAAAACGAAAGTGCACAATGCACATCAATAAGAACTAAATTTTTTACATCAGTATTGAAAGGATATGCGGAAAATTAGTATATTTACTTAGAATACTTACCTATGATACTTATGAGGATACTTATTTATGATATATCTAGGATTGTATGTTGTTAAATACATGCATGCATGCACATGTTTATGTACATTCCTAATTTCCTATGTATACAGTATAAGCACATATGCATGCAAGAGATTGCAAGCATAAGGTTCTCTATCCCCGTTGTTTCCCAACTATTATACTGTACTTATAATGCTGGTAGTCTCTGTTTCTGCTGGGAAACAATAAAATGTATTGTTATGGTCATGGTTATGCTGGTATGCATGTATATTTGTAGGCATGTATGTATGTGTGTGCATGCATGCATGTACGTATGCATGTATGGTATACATGCATGTATGTGTTCGTGAATGCATTCACATAAAAATTATGTTCACGTGTAGATTCGTATATTCCAACTCTCAACGGCGCTGGAATTCATCCAAATACGTGTCATGCTTTAAAAATACAGAGTCATACAAGTGATCATCTAAAGAACATCTCGTCATTTCAAGAGAGCACAGTTTTCTTTCGAAACACGTATACAACCTACCTCGGAAACCGGTTTTCCAAACACGCTCAGTCAACAGCAACGCTAGAAGCTCTCTGCAGCTGAAACTGCGCTGCACGAAATGCCGTCTGCGACCCCGTTTACTCACTCTCCAACAGATGGCGTCCCTATATACGCTGAAGGCCGTACACGCAACTCTATACGTACACACATACGCGTTCAGTATGCGTTATATATATGTATACATATATGTATAATATATATGTATATATTATATGTATATTATTTATGTATGATGTTCGTACATACGCGCAGCATATATAGGCGCCCGCGACAAACGCTAATAAGAAACCTAAATGGATGCGAGAATATTGGTGACAGCCGCACTTTGATTGCCATATAGCTCGCGTGGCCAATGCTTATCTAGGCCCTTCATATGTATGTATGCATATATATATATATATATATATATATATATACATTTATTATGCATAATATACATGTGGGTTATATATGTATATATATATACACGCATATATGTGCATTTATGTTACATATTTAGATCGTGCAACACATGTATTTAAAAAATAATAATATGTCTTGATATATTAGCGTATACAAGCACACGTCCACATGTTCAAGTTCAATGTTTAGCCTCAGAAATATATTATGTGAATATTGAACCTGGGTATATATATATATATATATACATTTAGGTATGCACATAAACATTGTCGATCTATATATTATGAGTGTTCCGCCGTGTTGCGCTGTTCAATACGTGTGTCATGTGCTCTCTCTGTAACGTCTGTCTGTCTGCTGTCTGTCTGTCTGTGTATGTCTCTCTCTCTCTCTCTTCAAATGTCCCTGTCTGTCTTTTAATCAGCCAGACAGCAGCCAATCAATCAGCTAGTCAATCAACTAGACAGCCAATCTATCGGCCAGTCTATTAGACAATCAGTATTCAGTCAGTCAATCGACCAGTCAGTGAGTCTGTTGTTCCATCACTCACACTGCAGTTCAAACGCTCACATAACTTTCACTTAATCAGTCATGTAGTATGCAAATCTATTAACCAGCCAGCAAGCCAGCCAGTCAGTTAGTTAATAAGTCAGTCAGTCATTCGTTAACTGGCTCATCACTCACTCACTCACTCGCTCACTCAATCAATCAATCACTCAGTCAGTGGGTCAGTCAGTCAGTTAGACAGACAGACAGTAACGTAATGGCTGGAAATTGATATGCGTTGAGTAAAATATACATTATACATATATATATATAATTATATATATATATATACATGCATGTATGAAACATGCATAAATGCAAGGATGCATAATTATGCATGTATGCACGTACGTGTAGCCTATGCATATAAACATACGTACGTACACACATGTATGCTCGCACGTATGTTTATTTGCATAAGCGTACACATACATACATATACCCGTACATACATTGAAGTCATGCATACATAATACACGATAAGCTAGTGTGTATTAGTGTACGTACTTATGCACGCATAATGTCTGTATTTATGTTTTCCTGTACATATTTTTCTGCGTCTCCGTCTGCTTCTCGATCGCTGTGCATGACGTAGTTTCCGGAATTAGCCAATCGCTTGCCAGCAGACGAAATCTAATACACTCTTCTCTTTGGCCGTCAGAGGTCGTTGCTGCAGCCGTCCCTGCTTCCTGTCTGGAGATATGATACGCGGACGCCGCGCAGCCAGCAACGTCCGCCGCGAGTACAGTTGATCGTAAATATAAAGCAGACAGAGGCCTACGACGCCCTTACAATTATATACACATTCTGCTCTCAAGTGTTTTGCAGCCAGCAGTTGATCCTTTATCGTTTTTTTAAATATAATAAGCAAAAAGAATGTGTATTGCGTATTCATGATGGCTGTTCTCCGTCGAAAGAAACAGTCGAGGTGGTTATTGATCCGAAGGTATATGTGAGGACGTATGGTCGGAGCAGTGACCTTCGCGAAGCTTTTCATATGGTTGACCTCAAATTATTGAACACCTTCTTGGGTCCATATGGTGCCAGATTAATATGATATTCTTTTATTACAGAACGATGCTGCCTAGTTCAACGCTGTAACTTCTATCTTCAAGACAGTTGGGCAACGACTGCACTGATCGTTGTCTTAGGTCTTGTGAGATACGGTAGCGGATTGGTTAGAGTTCTGGCCTTGTAATGCGTAGAGTACTTTCTCGAGCCTCCTCTGAGACGGTCACTGTGTAATGACCTTGAGCTAGTCCTTCACTAGCAATTGCAAAAGCTCAGTCCAGAAGCTTTGCCTATGTTGACCCACAAGCTTGAATCGCTTTTCTCGAGAGCTGCGGCTCGAGCTCCTCAATTTGTTCCTACCACAGTTTCGCAAGCGCCTGAAGTCTGTATTAGTTGACAACTTGACAGCGATTTCACTGGTTTGGGTCGGGAGCGTCACTGATGAGTTTTTTCATGAAGCGGTGTTTTATTAATGTCAGATTACAATTACAACTACAAATTACAATTAGATTGTGGCGGTTAATAAGTGCATGGTGATGAATAATAACAATTATTCGTTCTGGGGCCTAGGTTTGACTCATGCATGCATAGTCGCTTGATAATTCTTGTACGTTCAGATTAATTCTCTGTACCCGTTCAGAAGTTAGTTTTTCTGGCTAACCTCTGGTTTATGTGGCTCTGAAGGTGTGAGAACTACTCTACTTTGAAGCCCTAACGACATTTCGCATCGTTCAGACATTCGTTTTACACCATCAAGTTCAAGTTTTGTTGAGGCAGCGCTAAGTCACGATTTTCATAATAGCGTCGAACGTCAACAGCTGAGAGTTTATCCCTTAGCAACGAATGCCTGCTCTGGTCCTGCACAGAGCTGGTGAGGGAGTGAGGAATTTCGAAACGCACATGATTCTGTCAATTACTGCCAAAGATGTTGCACTTGGCACTTGTACTCATATAGTTTTAGTAGACCTACTTGTGGTGAGACCTAAATACTTGTACTTGTACTTGAGACTTTGCATGTGTGACAGAAGTTCTTTAAAATGGAAACAGGCAGTAGTATATGAATCAGTTATAGGCTTTTACAAGCACTTGGATAGGTAACCAGATAGCTATTCCTATTAACTCTTACGGTTTGAACATTTTGACATGTGCGTTTTTTCACATTGTGTAAACTATATTAAAAATGCTGTGTTAAGCTCAACGACATTTAATTTGTAGCTTGACTACGATGGTAACAAGGGCGCAAAAATGTTCGGTCCGACGCTTAGCAGCAGCCAATGCTCTAAGTCATGACACTGACGTATTAGAGTTCTGGAGACAGCACTGCTGGGTATACTCTTGGATGACGTAACGTGATCTTATGTAATGTAATGAAATTCTTGTAGACATTTATGTAGAGCCTATTAAATACCTCTCGAAGACGCTCCCCGCCAACCTAGATGACGTTGAAGCTAGCACAGATCGACAAGCCTATCTTAAGCCGAACAGTGCTTGAACACAGCTGGGAAGGTTCCTTTTGTTAGGCTCTCTCATATTATATACGGAGAACTCTACCAACTTGCTGTCTTGAAGTATAACATCTGATAATGATTTCCTGGTTCTTGTAGCAATGAGATGATGATAGACGAGAGCCGAACGACGTATGTATTTATATATATATATATATGTATACATATGTATATATATATGTATATATGTTTGCATATATATGTATTTATATTTATATATGTACATATGGATATATATTATATATATACTATATACATATAGTGACTGACACTTGGCAGATTTACACATTTTGTAAGCCCAATATACAAAAAGTTAAGATCTGCGTTATAGTCCACATAATTATGTAGTGACCTTTTTATTTATACATATTTTGTCCTCCATGACCATGTGATGTAAGTTGCGAAGCGGTGTGTCTTCCTGCTTGATGCATAATAAACAAATATATCATCATCATCATCATCATCATCATCATCATCATCATCATCATCATCATCATCATCATCATCATCATCATCAACATCATCATCATCATCATCATCATCATCATCATCATCATCGTCATCGTCATCGTCATCAGTTTGGAGTGGAAAGCCTGTGAGTGATGGAGTAGATAGGCCTATTCCCCTGACTTGTCATTATTCAACCATGGCAGGTCATCTGATAATTATCTTTCTCAGGTCATTCCTACGACTAGAACTTTCTTGATGGACAAGATATTCTGCTGCTGATCTTCCTGTATCTGTCCGTTCTGCTCAGTATCTCTCTCCCTGTATCTGTCCGTTCTGCTCAGTATCTCTCTCCCTGTATCTGTCCGTTCTGCTCAGTATCTCTCTCCCTGTATCTGTCCGTTCTGCTCAGTATCTCTCTCCCTGTATCTGTCCGTTCTGCTCAATATCTCTCTCCATGTATCTGTCCGTTCTGTTCAGTATCTCTCTCCATATATCTGTCCGTTCTGCTCAATATCTCTCTCTCCAATATCTCTCTCCATATCTGTTCTGTTCTGCTCAGTATCTCTCTCCAATATCTCTCTCCATATATCTGTTCGTTCTGCTCAGTATCTCTCTCCCTGTATCTGTCCGTTCTGCTCAGTATCTCTCTCCATATATCTGTCCGTTCTGTTCAATATCTCTCAATATCTCTCTCCATATATCTGTTCTGTTCTGCTCTAATATCTCTCCATGTATCTGTCCGTTCTGCTCAGTATCTCTCTCTCCATATATCTGTTCGTTCTGCTCAGTATCTCTCTCTCCCTGTATCTGTCCGTTCTGCTCAGTATCTCTCTCCATATATCTGTCCGTTCTGCTCAGTATCTCTCTCCCTGTAGCTGTCCGTTCTGCTCAATATCTCTCTCCATATATCTGTTCGTTCTGCTCAGTATCTCTCTCCATGTATCTGTTCGTTCTGCTCAGTATCTCTCTCCATATATCTGTTCGTTCTGCTCAGTATCTCTCTCCATATATCTGTTCGTTCTGCTCAGTATCTCTCTCCCTGTATCTGTCCGTTCTGCTCAGTCTCTCTCTCCATGTATCTGTTCGTTCTGCTCAGTATCTCTCTCCCTGTATCTGTCCGTTCTGCTCAGTCTCTCTCTCCATGTATCTGTCCGTTCTGCTCAGTACCTCTCTCCATGTATCTGTTCGTTCTGCTCAATATCTCTCTCCATGTATCTGTCCGTTCTGCTCAGTATCTCTCTCCATATATCTGTCCGTTCTGCTCAGTATCTCTCTCCATATATCTGTTCGTTCTTCTCTCAGTATCTCTCTCCATATATCCGTTCGTTCTGCTCAATATCTCTCCCCTGTATCTGTCCGTTCTTGCTCAGTATCTCTCTCCCTGTATCTGTCCGTTCTGCTCAGTATCTCTCTCCCTGTATCTGTCCGTTCTGCTCAGTATCTCTCTCCCTGTATCTGTCCGTTCTGCTCAGTATCTCTCCCTGTATCTGTCCGTTCTGCTCAGTATCTCTCTCCATATATCTGTCCGTTCTGCTCAGTATCTCTCTCCCCCTGTATCTGTCCGTTCTGCTCAATATCTCTCTCTCTCCATATATCTGTTCGTTCTGCTCAGTATCTCTCTCTAAATGTATCTGTTCGTTCTGCTCAGTATCTCTCTCCATATATCCGTTCGTTCTGCTCAATCTCTCTCTCCCTGTATCTGTTCGTTCTGCTCAGTATCTCTCTCCCTGTATCTGTCCGTTCTGCTCAGTATCTCTCCCTGTATCTGTTCGTTCTGCTCAGTCTCTTCATGTATCTGTTCGTTCTGCTCAGTATCTCTCTCATGTATCTGTCCGTTCTGCTCAGTATCTCTCTCCCTATCTGTTGGTTCTGCTCAGTATCTCTCTCCCTGTATCTGTCCGTTCTGCTCAGTATCTTTCTCCATGTATCTGTCCGTTCTGCTCAGTATCTCTCTCAATGTATCTGTCCGTTCTGCTCAGTATCTCTCTCCCATGTATCTGTCCGTTCTGCTCAGTATCTCTCTCATGTATCTGTCCGTTCTGCTCAGTATCTCTCTCCATATATCTGTCCGTTCTGCTCAGTATCTCTCTCCATATCTGTCCGTTTTGCTCAGTATCTCTCTCCATGTATCTGTCCGTTCTGCTCAGTATCTCTCTCCATATATCTGTTCGTTCTGCTCAATATCTCTCTCCATATATCTGTCCGTTTTGCTCAGTATCTCTCTCCATGTATCTGTCCGTTCTGCTCAGTATCTCTCTCCATATATCTGTTCGTTCTGCTCAATATCTCTCTCCCTGTATCTGTCCGTTCTGCTCAGCATCTCTCTCCTGTATCTGTCCGTTCTGCTCAATATCTCTCTCCCTGTATCTGTCCGTTCTGCTCAGTATCTCTCTCCCTGTATCTTTCCGTTCTGCTCAGTATCTCTCTCCATGTATCTGTTCGTTCTGCTCAATATCTCTCTCCATGTATCTGTCCGTTCTGCTCAGTATCTCTCTCCCTGTATCTGTTCGTTCTGCTCAGTATCTCTCTCCATATATCTGTCCGTTCTGCTCAGTATCTCTCTCCATGTATCTGTCCGTTCTGCTCAGTATCTCTCTCATATATCTGTTCGTTCTGCTCAATATCTCTCTCCATGTATCTGTCCTCGTTCTGCTCAGTATCTCTCTCCATATATCTGTTCGTTCTGCTCAATATCTCTCTCTCCATGTATCTGTCCGTTCTGCTCAGTATCTCTCTCTCCATATATCTGTCCGTTCTGCTCAGTATCTCTCTCCTGTATCTGTCCGTTCTGCTCAGTATCTCTCCCTGTATCTGTCCCTTCTGCTCAGTATCTCTCTCCATGTATCTGTCCGTTCTGCTCAGTATCTCTCTCAATGTATCTGTTCGTTCTGCTCAGTATCTCTCTCCCTGTATCTGTCCGTTCTGCTCAGTATCTCTCTCCCATGTACCTGTTCGTTCTGCTCAATATCTCTCTCCATGTATCTGTCCGTTCTGCTCAGTATCTCTCTCCATATATCTGTCCGTTCTGCTCAGTATCTCTCCTCCCTGTATCTGTCCGTTCTGCTCAGTATCTCTCTCCCCTGTATCTGTCCGTTCTGCTCAGTATCTCTCTCCATGTATCTGTCCGTTCTGCTCAGTATCTCTCTCAATGTATCTGTTCGTTCTGCTCAGTATCTCTCTCCCTGTATCTGTCCGTTCTGCTCAGTATCTCTCTCCATGTATCTGTCCGTTCTGCTCAGTATCTCTCTCCATGTATCTGTCCGTTCTGCTCAGTATCTCTCTCCCATATATCTGTTCGTTCTGCTCAATATCTCTCCCATGTATCTGTCCGTTCTGCTCAGTATCTCTCTCCATATATCTGTCCGTTCTGCTCAGTATCTTTCTCCCTGTATCTGTCCGTTCTGCTCAGTATCTCTCTCCCTGTATCTGTCCGTTCTGCTCAGTATCTCTCTCCCCTGTATCTGTTCGTTCTGCTCAATATCTCTCTCCTGTATCTGTCCGTTCTGCTCAGTATCTCTCTCCCTGTATCTGTCCGTTATGCTCAGTATCTCTCTCCATATATCTGTCCGTTCTGCTCAGTATCTCTCTCCATGTATCTGTTCGTTCGGCTCAATATCTCTCTCCATGTATCTGTCCGTTCTGCTCAGTATCTCTCTCCATGTATCTGTCCGTTCTGCTCAGTATCTCTCTCCCTGTATCTGTTCGTTCTGCTCAATATCTCTCTCCCTGTATCTGTTCGTTCTGCTCGGTCGCTTATGTCATGTAGTTCATAAATTAAGACGTATACTCTTTCAAATTGCTTATCCAATATAGGTTGCTTCTCTGTCTGACAGGATTGATCCACTGGATATTGACCTGACTACGGCTTGTTTTGGCGCGCCATCGGTAGGCCCCTAATTTGTGAAATTTTTAGTAGGCCTCAGTCCGTGGACCCACTGGACTCGTGGTTAATCCAGGCCTGTGTATTAAACACCGGCACGTTAGAAGTCACTAATTACAATTATACTTGTACTAGCTAGTGATCGGCTCTTCACATGCAATTGCTTTCATCTGGAAAAGCCTGTGGTGCTTTTAAAACAGAGGCACAGCACTACCATGAATTCTTTCCGATCTTTCTTTCACTTCAAGGCACTGTCTATCTCTTAGTCTGGGATGTATATACGACCATGAACCTGCCCTGCAGTCTTCGCTTAAAATACTTTGCTCTGAGTAAGCATGCAGCATCTGTAGATGACCCGGTTTTCGTGGCTTTTTAGCGCTGAAAATCCAGTTTATCACTATCCAAGTGCAGCTGGCAGTAGGCGATGAAGGAAGCTCTAAATGCGCCTAAGTTCAATGCATGGAAACAATCAGTTCGGCGAACAGACGGCGCGAGAAGAAACCATCCTGTGAAGAGCAGCAGACTCTAAACATGCAGGGTATAGCGGGTAGGAACTCAAAATAGACGTAGCCAGACACGCGGAGTCAGCGTATACATGTAATTGCTCCCAGGTAACTGCAGCTCTGGCTTTACAACAATAAACCAGGTACTGCTTCGGTAGTGCTTTCTAGGCGAATGGTCAACCAGGCAGTCTGGAATACGGCAGGCCTTGGTTCAGTTCCCAGATAGAAATACGCACAATGCCAGCATGCCCACATGGAACCATATAGGACCCATATTTCCATATGGGGCTCTACAGAGCTTACATAAAATACCCATGGACATGCAGGCGGATAGCTATAATAATAATTATTATTATATAATATATATATATATACAGGGTGAGCCAAAAAAAGTAACCCCTACAGGTTTTTTTGCTAATATTTCGGCCAAAAGTAAGAATGTTTAAATCAAGTTTTACAGGCTGAAAAGTAATTCATTTTACGTAAACGGCCAAATTACACCAAACAATTTCAAACAGAATAAAAGTTATTAAACGTTTAGTGAGTCCACCCACTATTTGTTGATGGTCCAAAAACATGTAACGCAATAAAAGGTACATAAAAACGATTTTTATTAAGTCACATCTGAATAATTGTTATCAAACAAACTTAGGTCCTAATATCGCTTCACCACTTGTGTTCAATGTGTCCACCACCAGTACCCACATATGTTCTGAGTCGTCTCTTTGTAAAGTTTTGTTTCTCACATATCTCAGCCTTCATGATCGAGCACTTACACTGGCTTCCGCCCATTGCCTGTATTCGGTTTAAAGTTGTTTTCCTTATTTCTAGAGCGTTTTTGGGTCAGGCTCCACGTTATAATAATAATATTATATTATATATTATATCAAATCCTGTCAAATCCTGGGTCTACGCAATCAGATCGATGCATGAGAAGCAATTTCAATTAAAATTCGTATGCAGCGATCTCTTGATAATGCAAATAAACAGCTCGACGATTTCCTTATATTAGAACAATTCGAACGAGACAGGACGTATATGTATGTTTGTTTGTATATGTATGTATGTATGTATCTATCAAAATTTATGGTTATGGTCATCTATGTATTAATCAGTGTTGATGCCATTAAATTTTTCACCAAGTTTCTGCCAGTCTGTAAATTCTACCCCGTTTATTAAAATGCATAAAGAGCTGAGATATTTCCAATTGTCATCTTCATAAGTTTCTACATGCATTTCGACATTTATCAGTTAATAAATGTTAAATACGTCTCCAATTTCTTAATGTACTTCGGTACATAACTATTCAGGAACCCCGAACAGTGTGTTAACTACTACCCTGGATGGGATAGGCTACTTCGTCGGTTGGGTTTCTGTGAGTGTGTGTGTATATGTGTGTGTGTGCGCCAGAAATAGCTTGTGTGAGTTTTCCAGCTGTTCGACCGACAGTTGTTTATAGACGAACTTGTTGTTCATAAATAAAAGCAGACATCATAGTGGATTGCAATTAGCACTTTCGAAAGTAACTTTAAGTGCGTTACACAATATTAAGTTTCACATTAAGTTTTCACAAACAAGCAAGCAAGCAAACATGCACGCATGCTCGCATACATGCACCTGGGACTACTAATAATAGTCCCAACATAGGCTACACATAGACCTATACGTACACACATCAGAGATGGGTAACTAATCGATTAGATGCTAATCGATTAGCTAATTGATTAGACAAACAGCTAATTCTAATTCTAATCGATTAGCTGTAGTCTGATGCTAATTCTAATTCTAATCGATTAGCAATTGCCAGCTAATTCTAATCGAAAATCGATTAGCTGATCGATTAGATGTTTGTAAATTAAACCGAGAACGCGTTCATTAAGAGTGAGCCTATTAATATTGAGTTTGAAGAATATATTTAATTACTTATTTATCTGAAGGCTATTTCAGACTTTCAATTGTCTGTTCATGGTTATAAAACATGGGAACCAGTACAAGTTCTTATTTCTGCGCCTAGTTCTCCATGCTTATCACAATAGCTGTGCAGACAACTGATAAAAAAATTATTCAGAATTTATTATTGCTAAAACGTTCTTTAAAAGTATTAAGATAAAAGTGATAGGCCTTTCGGAAGGAACAGTTAAATTAGTAGGGAAGTGTAAAAATTCAGTAAAATCGTCAACGCTAATTGAAACCAATGTACAAAATTATCGTCAAACTTCGTCCGTTATGTTAGGGTGAGTTCAAGTTCACAAAGAAATGGCTGGTTTGTGGACTGTTCTCACATATAGCAGTTGTGCAGCTTTAGGTATATTGTAATAGGCTACAGCTCTAGGTATTGTAATAGACTGCAGCCTTAGATATTGTAAATTTGTAATAGGCTACAGGAACTTGTTGTGCTTTGATTAAAATTTGACAAATTCATGAAACAAATATGTGTATCGAACTATCGATTATTGATATCTAATTCTAATTGCTAATCGATTAGCTGCTGCTAATGCTAATTCTAATCGATTAGCTAGAAGACTTTGCTAATTCTAATTCTAATCGATTGGCAAATTTCAATAGCTAATTCTAATTCTAATCGATTAGCAATTCTAGCTAATCGTAACCCATCTCTGACACACATACATTGCATGCACAAGCATACATGCTCACTTCAAAGCCGTCCTTTTCAGATGTGCTGGGGTCGGGAACGCTCCTGCAGTAGTAGCCTTGATGGGGCGCTATGTAAATTTTTGGTAATGTATGAATGAATGAATACATATACAGTCCTATGCACATGCTGTGACTAACAGACATACGTGCATACATTCATGCCTATAAATACGTAGAAGTACGCTCACACACACTGAAGAAGAGCAGCACATTGACGATACTGTTTAAAGCAGGCCGTTGGGATCACGTGGTTTTTGCTGAAGCCTCGCTGGCGGCCATGTTAGTATCAGATTGACGAATGATTGCGCATCGATATCTATATTTCGACGCGCATACCATGTACCGTATGATGTACGCCTGCTCTTTTCCTGTTTCCTGTTCTTTCCAACGGTTGCTTCAACGTCACTGGGCAGCTCAACATAGAAAGCTCTGTCTAGTTATATATAAGAGGTCGTTGGTTTAAAGTAAACAAAGTTTCTGTTCATATGCGACCGATATCTTAGATTTAGAATGCTGCTAACAGTTTCTGAGAATCGTTAAGGACAGACAGACAGACAGACAGACGTACAGGGTATATGATTCTATGACGCAGAAGTGTTGCCTTGGGTACTCTATCGGTTCGGCCTTGTACTCTATCGGTTTGGCGTGTACTCTATCGGTTTGGCGTTGTACTCTATCGGTTTGGCGTGTACTCTATCGGTTTGGCGTGTACTCTATCGGTTTGGCTTGTACTCTATCGGTTTGGTGTGTACTGTATCGGTTTGGCGTGTACTCTATCGGTTTGGCGTGTACTCTATCTGTTTGGCTTGTACTCTATCGGTTTGGCGTGTACTCTATCGGTTTGGCTTGTACTCTATCGGTTTGGCTTGTACTCTATCAGTTTGGCTTGTACTCTATCAGTTTGGCGTGTACTCTATCGGTTTGGCTTGTACTCTATCGGTTTGGCTTGTACTCTATCACTTTGGCCTGTACTCTATCACTTCAGCCTGTACTCTATCGGTTTGGCTTGTACTCTATCGGTTTGGCTTGTACTCTATCGGTTTGGCTTGTACTCTATCGGTTTGGCTTGTACTCCTATCGGTTTGGCTTGTACTCTATCGGTTTGGCTTGTTCTCTTTCGGTTTTGGCTTGCACTCTCTCGGTTTGGCTTGTACTCTATAGGTTTGGAGTGTACTCTGCGGCCTCGGTTTGGCTTGTACTCTATCGGTTTGGCCTGCAGAGAATATTATTTAATTGCATTGATGCCTGTCTGTATGTCTGTCTGCCTATATGTACGTTTATATAGCATGCCCTATTTATTTAAAATCTCTGTTTTCGCCTGCCTCTGCTTGTACTCTATCCATCCATCGCTCCATCCATCCATCCACCCACCTTCCATCCATCCATCCATCCATCCATCCATCCATCCATCCATCCATCCACCCACCCACCCATCCATCGGTTCATCTTCCATCCATCTATCCACCCACCCACCCACCCACCCATCCATCCATCGGTCCATCCATCCATCTCTATCCACCCACCCATCCATCCATCCATCGGTCCATCCATCCATCCATCCATCGGTTTGGCCACCCACTCCATCCATCGGTCCATTGGATCCATCCACTCTACCCACCCATCCATCCACCCATCCATCGGTCCATCCTTCCACTCTATCGGTTTGGCCATTCATCCTCTATCGGTCCGTCCGTCCATACTCTATCGGTTTAGAGTGTACTCTATCGGTCCAGAGTCCGTCCTCCATCGATGTGGCTTGTACTTTATTTATCTAACTGTACTGATGCCTGTCTGTATGTCTGTCTGCCTATATGTACGTTTATATAGCTATGTTTCTATTTATTTATCTCTCTGTTTTTCTGTCTGCCTCCATCCGTCCGTCCATCCATCCATCCATCCATCCATCCATCCATCCATCCATCCATCCATCCATCCATCCATCCATCCATCCATCCATCCATCCATCCATCCATCCATCCATTCATCCATCCATCCATCCATCCATCCATCCATCCATCCATCCATCCATCCATTCATCCATCCATACATTCATCCATCCATACATTCATCCATGCGTATATGAAGTTGTGCATTCATGCATGCAGAACCATTACAAGACAAAGTGTTCTCTGTCACATGCCATACGTTATCCACGTTCAGCTAATGCAGATGAAGTAATTTTTCGGATAATGGCCACGCCAGCCAGCGCACTCACACGCGTGCAAAACAATAGACAACTCAAACATCAGAAAATTGGATGACACAGCTTTCAATGATTTTTGCAGCAGAGTCATTAAAAGGCCTTTCCCCTAATAGGCCCTCCCTGCAATAGGCCTACGTAGAAGCATAGGGGCCTACAGGCCTGTGCCAGTTATGGCCTATAAAAAATTTACAATTCAGATCAGATGGCGGGCGCCAGATTGATGGCTTCCCTGCGTCTCAAAAACCACCTGTAGTAATGCAATCACGTTGCTATGGCAACGCCCGGTTGCCCCTAGCGACGGCCATCTGGTGATTGGTGATGAATCAGTGTTTGTAGCTGTACAGAACGTCGTCTGCCAAAGGCCAATGTGGATGCCATTGGGCTTGGTGATGGAATAATTACTGGGGTTCTCGCTCATCTAGGATGTAATCTGTCGGGGAAGATGATATGATAATTACCCTCTGCTGGTCCAGACTGTTCCCCTTAATTTGACATTCATGACACTTGTTTTGCCCGCAGATTGTAATCACTACTGTGGTTAGAACTCTATATGTCTGGTTCAGTGTGCGAGTGCTAGTGCGCGTGTGTGTGTAGATGTGAGTTGCATTCTCTTTTGGCAAGCTGAGAAATGTTCAGCTGCACCAGGGCCCACGTTATTACAGTCACTCCATACACAGACATTATGTATGACATTGATGTAGCATACATGTACATGTCATATTTGATATGTATTACTGTGGCTTATGTATACTGATCGCACCAAATAATACCAAAACATCGTTAATTATCATGATAGATTTGATGGCAAATAAGCATTTATGAGAATTATTCAGTCAAACACACACACACACGCTCACGCACACAAACACACACACATACACACACACGCACACATACACTCACACAAACACACACACATACACACAAACACACGCACACACACAAACACACGCACACACGCACTCATACATCTAGCGATACGATGTCCGACGAATTACAGTTAATCTGCGTTGCCTAACTTTAACACAGGCGCAATTTGCTTTAGCGCAATTCCTTTCTCCTCAGTAGACCTACATGCACAGCACCCACACCCATCAATATCATCAGTTTCCTTCTGCACCTAAAGTAGCATCTTCACACAAACATCCTACCTCCAACGGTGATGCTGCAACTCCCCGGCTTGTAGCGCAGTGTATACGTCGCCCCTTTATACAAGCATGGTAGCAGCGAATACCCAGCGACGAAGCACACAGCGGTCGCCCCTAAAGGATTAGGGATCTGTCATGTTACAATATCTGTCGGTTGTTGCAATATGTTCCCGTTAAACCTCTGACCATACGGACGCTTACGTTGTTGCTACAACTGAAGCCTCCCGGTGCGATTTGCCCTTCTGTTCAATGTTGCGTATACAGTATTGAAAGATCGATATAGCATGGATTATGCTAATGAAGGCAGAGGTGTGGCTGCTAGACGCGGGCATAGCTCGTCAACACGTTATAATTTCAT
>JACEVL010000789.1:0-15000 GCA_020284085.1 Aporrectodea caliginosa | reverse complement strand
CGAGAAAGGAGGAGGGCGACGCTGATGATCTTTGTTATCACAGTGTCGTTAACCTGAAACTACAATACAAAACGATGAGGTCGACTTCCCATACCACAGTGGCGTCTGTATAAATATTAAGAAACTTCACAACAATAAATAACATCGCGCTATAAAACTTGCTCAGCGATATCGCGGCACCAGCCTAACTAGCTTAGGCGGAAGTCTGCGTCCGTAGGCTAAGTGTCCGTAGGTGCTCTGCTACGGAAGCTTACTAGAGAAAATATAGCTTGCTGCATGATCCCTGTGTACTTGTTTTGTAGCTGCATTCGCAAGAGGGCGATAAGGTGGCGATAAGGTGGCGATCGCAACACAAATATAAGATTATAAAATTTACAGTCATTATTACTACTACTACTACTGCTGCTGCTGCTGCTGCTGCTGCTGCTGCTGCTGCTGCTGCTGCTGCTGCTGCTGCTACTACTACTACTACTACTACTAGATAGAGACTCATGTTCATAACCGTTAAGTCGTAAACTGACAGTTTCTAAAGCTTCATAAAATTATGTAAGGCAAGCTGAGGGCAACAGCTTATTCACGAGCGCTGGTATACATAAATATCACGATATTTTAACGACTACTTCGTGTTTAGCAAACAAACTGATATTCTCAAGATCACTGGACTAGATATATATATACATATATATTTTTATTTTTTATATTATATACTATATATATAATATGATCTATATATATATATATATATATATAATAAAGAAATTTCGCAATGTGATAGCATATCCTTAGAGCATCCGCAATGAGCTTCCGTATTTTGTAACTATGACTGTATGACATAAGATCAAGAGGAGGCAGCCCGAGGAGGTGGAGAAGAGTGAATCTTATTGGCCGGTGAGATGAAACAATAATGCTGCATTCCATGTGTGCTGTTAAACGCGTTTACCGAAGTCGTAGTTTCGTAACAACGAGATCGTTTTTGTCATTGTTTATTTTTAAGCGTTAGAGGACTGAATCAAGAGAACTAGCTTAACCAGAATCTGATGATGATTTTATGGCTGCTACTTGTAATCGTAATCGTACGCCTTCAAAACGAAGCATTATGTACGGAAATATGAATATATCTGCGTGTAGGCCTATTGTCACCAGGGCTGTTAAAGGCTTGGTTTTTTGGTTTTTGGTTTTTTGGTTGTCCAAAAAAACTGCTGGTTTTTACAAATTTAGAAATTATAAATGCCAAAAATGGCGTCTCTTCAATTCTCTTGGCAATTGTTGTATGGTCTTTGTTAACTTCGTTTTATGACATTCTACGGTTCTACTGTTCTAGTTAATTTTATTTATATGCATCTGATTAATTTGAACGGTATTATGCCATTTTTATGTGTTTTATGATCCGAAATAGGAAAATCTTTAAAATAAAAACCCCAAAACCCAAAAACTTATAAAAACCAAAAACCAACTTTTGATTTTGAAAAAAGTTTGGTTTTCGCACCCCGAAAGCGTGGACTTCGTAGGACTATGTCCAACTGCTGTTTGGGCATATCCTAGGGTGAGAATTGTCTGGGGTTGGGGAGTCGAACCTCCCAGTCCTTCTTAGGATTCCATAGTAAAGTCTACATTTCACACCTAAACTGCACATGAATCAAAGCCCCATGTTATTTTTTGGCAATTCCCATATCCATGGGGCCGTCCATAAATGACGTCACGCAATTTTGGCCGATTTTTGTTTCCCCCTCGTCACACTTCGTCACAAACAGTAACACCCCTCTGAAAATGACGTCACAAAGCTCTGACCCCCCTAAAACCAAATTTCCATGGTGAAGCATAATGCTCCTTCATGGAACAAATAGGTCGTAAGCATGAATATTTTCAACATGTAACGGTGACCATTTATTGAATCATCTTAGAAAATTATTAATGTTTTGAGTGCCCTGTATACATTAAAATAATTGTTTTTTCCAGGCGCATTTAATCCTCAGAAATTTTGAGATGACTGATATTTAGTCAACAGGATGATGGCCTATCTAAGTTAGGTGTGAACAAAAATTCGAAGGAGGTCATAAGTAGAGTAGGGGCCGTCCATAAATGACGTCACGCACCATTAGCAAACGCACACGGGGGGGTCGAAATTTGTGACGATGTGTGACATGGGGGTGGGGTAGAAGTAATGACGTCATGCCAGGTCTATGTTATTAAATTTAACAATTAACAATAATTTAATATAGCATCCGGCTGCATGAACCCATGTTAATAAGTGTAAAGTGTAACGGTTAACTGTAGTTTCATCGTAATACGAAAGCGTCCAGAGGTTGGTATCAGTGTGTAGGCTACAAACTGTCGTTAGTTAACGAATTCAATCCAGCTGACCCTCTAGCGTAGAAATAGAATTTCTTCTGAACGTACAAAGACGACATGACGAGCGCAATGGAATGCAGCACGAATGTCCGTCTGGCTGCGAGGGAGGCAGAGCGAGAGAGGGCGTGCGGGTGCGTTCCTTTGAGGCCAGAATAATCGTCGTCGGTCGGTCTATGTGGGGCCCAAACTGTAGGATGTTTACGAAACTAGGCGACCGAATCTTTGTTCCAAGTTTTTAGCGTGTAGTCATTAATAATCGGATAAAGATGTCTTCCACAAAGAAGGACTGGAAGAAGCATTTCCATCGGATGAAACAAATTGCGGATCAGAATCTTGGAAGGTAAGGACGATGTCTGGCTTCGCTTGGGGGTTCGGAGGGAGAAGAAAGGCCGGTCTTGTCGGGGGTACTGTGCCGGATTTTGGGAAAAGAAATGTTTCCGGAATTTTTGTTGGGTAATGGGCCGGAAAATGGGTTCTGGTCAGTCTGTTTCCCCGAAGGACCAAGCCCCCGCCGTGGATGAATAAGGGATCTTTACCTGGGTTACATTTTTTGCCCCTGAGGGATGGGCCCCATCTTTTAGCCCTAGGTATCCCAGCCTTTTTCGTATTCTTGGGGAATTTATAAAGGGATTAAGGACGATAGAGGTAGACGAACCCTACGAAGAAGACGAAGAATAGTCCCCTAAACTAGACTTGAGACAGTCCTGGATACGAAGTGTTTATGACTTGATTTGTGAGGGTTGTTGGGCCAGTCCTCTCCCTCGCCGTCTGAACCTCTCACTGAAAGTGTGTGGTCAGAGTACCCTTTGAGTTGGCTTGGGAAGGGACAGTGGAATCGGACGAGGACAATGTGTATTCAATGGGAGGTAGTCAGAACTAGTTGGGGGTTACATTTCACTTGTAAATATCAATACAATACAATACAACTGTATTCTGATACTGCCCTCCTTGTAAAATTTAGAAGTACAGATGACCATGTGATAGAACATCGATGGCGCTGAGCAATTGTGAGTGAAGGACTTGCTCAAGGTCCCTACACCGTAACTGCAACAGAGGATGCTCAAACCCGTACTCTCCGCGTTACGGGCCGAACGTTACAGATAGTAAATGTGCGTCATTATATTGAGCCCTTATAGCTTTGTTTTTCTTTATGGTTTATCTTAAACTGTTTGATGTGACATGAGGACGGACCCATTAGCTCCTTCATTTGCTTTTCACTTTTGCTTTTCATTCTGATTAAGCCAATGCAGACAGAAGAAAGCAATTGAAAGAGAAAGAGACTCTTTCAATTTTTAAATGCTACACCCTCATCTTGTTGGAAAACATCCAAATCAACTTTACAATGCCATAAAGTGCAACTGCAAGTGACATGAACCTTCTTTCGAAGCTCAGAAGTGCACACTCGGCCATACTATACAGAACATCGGTGGCTTTGAGCAACTGCGATGAGCAACTGCGAGTGAAGGACTTACTCAAGTTTGTTACACAGTGACTGCTCAGTGGAGGATCGAACCCGCACTCTCTGTGTTACAGGCTGACTGCTTGTTCTATCCTCTTGGCTACCGTGCCACATTGGGTCCCTCGTGATGACCTCTGTGGATCTTGACCTCTTTGGACCTTGACCTCTTTGGACCTTGACATCGCTTGACCATGCTATGGTCCATTCCAATACTTGACCGTGAATCGGTGGTGACGTGCCGAGGCATGTCACCACTGGCTCAGCATGAAATAACTCTTCCTGAAATGTTCTCTACTAAACTCAAAGTTGTATTTTATGGGCATGCTGGAGTTGAGATTGCCTCTGAGTAGTTCCCTTGAAGGGGCGCTATATAAATGAATGAATGAATGAATGAATGCTGTGACCCATATACTGACCAATGCTCTCTGTCTCTGCTGGTATACTATGGGACTATAGCCGTGTCCACTATCATGGGCCCTCTTTGGCACCATCCTTACTAATCCAGAACTTCAGATTTTGTTTATGGATTTAAGTTTATGAAGTTTAAATTCAGTTTTGTTATGCTTGAATACAGTTTGATATTTTTAAAACGATGGACAGACCTGTGAGTATGTTATCAAAGACTTGGCATGAGCATTGAAAGCAGGTGACTATTGTTGTCCTCTAGTCATTAAGTATACCGACATTATATTCTAATAGTTAGTGAATAAACTCAGTGTTCATGAGTAAGCTGGTACTTTACGCTCAGCATTAGAGTATAGCGCTTTAGAAATTTGGAGTTTATGATTACGATGAGATTTTGCTTGGAATTCGTGTGGTTAAGCATCGGTGAATCAACTCGTTTCTCCAAAGCAGATCTTCTGTGATGCCCTTAAGTAGGCATGTTGTACGCAACATTTTATCTGACTGCGGCTTGATTTCGGTGCACTGTTGGTTGAAACTTTGTGCATTGTACACAGGCTGTATAGAAGCTAATTACAGTTACATTGTACTCTAAGATATTACAATACATTCCTTTGCTTTGTTACTCCTGCTGGTATGCTACTTAACATTGCACTCTAAAACATTGCAATACATTCCTTGACTTTCTGACTCCTGCTCAGTGCATATTTTAACTACAGGTATAACTACTGGATTTGTCCCAGTAGTTTTAGGATTTGCCCCAGTTAGTTCTTTATGATTTGCCCCAGGTAATACTCTACTTTCAATGTTATCAATGTTAGTTTCCAATAACAGTGAAAAGAGTTGCAGACTTTGTCACAGTAGTCCAAATCTGTTAAAATATGCACTGCTTCTGCTGGTATGTTACTTAACATTGTACTCTTAAGACATAACAATGCATTCCTTGGTTTTCTTATTCTGCTGGTATGTTACTTGAATTGTACTGGAAGACATAACAATACTTTCCTTGGCTTTCTTACTCCTGCTGGTATGTTACTTAACATTGTACTCTTAAGACATAACAATTAACAATGTATTCCTTGGCTTTGTTAATCCTGCCAATTGATATGTTACTTGGCATTACGTCGTGTGCCTGGATCAGATTAAACCTGTAATCTAATCTAATCTAATTATGTGGAGATGTGACGTCTGTGGTGCCGCTGTTAGGCAGACGTTATAAATCCATCAGGAGTCCTAAGTGAAACCACAGGCCACTCCTGACTCTCTCACTGTCTGTTCTTAACCAGGTCCAGTTGCGATCCCACCAACCACTTAATAATATATTCTGAAGCTAATGCAGTCCAGACAACCTGTGGGACAACAGTTAGAACAACAGGCACAACATCTGAGACAACAGGCACAACATTTAAAGCAACAAGGACAACAGACAACAAATTTGGGGCAACAGGCACTTTTGGACAACAGACAGCATTTAAGGCAACAAGGGCAACTTTTGGACAACAGACAACAAATTTGTGGCAACAAACATGACATTTAAGACAACAGGGACAACCGTTTGGACAACAGACAACAAATTAGAGGCAACAGACACAACATTTAAGGCAACAAGGACAACTTTTGGACAACAGACAAACATTTGAGGCAATAGGTACATATTTTTGATGGTTAGTTTTATTTACTTGCATATAGTGCATTGTGTGGAATTTGGTCAACTTGCATTTTCTCTTCATGGCCAAACCATTTGTCTAGCAGAGTTGTTTGGATACCTAATGATTGTCTAATGTCATCGTTTCTTATTTTTCTGTAGTCTTGAAATAGTCTGCTGGCTAGAATACTAGACTGGCAACCTGGAAGCAAGGGGTTCAGTTCTCTGCAGGGCAGAAGGTTTCAAACTTTCTACACATTCATTGTTGTGGGAAGAGGGAGGGGGACTGGCCATTGGCTCTGGTATGCCGAGGCCGAGAAAGATGACGCGATGTTAACACTTCCTACCAAGGACTGTGTTCTTGTTTTGGTTGGAGATAACGTGGTGTTGGTTTCTCTACATGCTACTTGATTTAGTAACCGGATGTTATATGAGGATTGGGCCACACCCTGTCTCGTCCCCTATGACCTGACCTAACCTCTGACCTGAAAACTGAACTCCAAGGCTCATTTTTCAGGTTTCAGACGTAAAGTATTTGTACCACCAGGTCAGCTCCCCCACAACAAAGATTGGAGATTTTTAATGTATTTACTATAGGTCTGCACATTTTTAATGTCACTACAATGGGGTTGGACATTTTTAATGTCTTTATACTATGGGTTTGGACATTTTAATTGTCTGTAATTTAGGTTTGGACATTTTTAATGTCTCTACTATGGGTTTGAAGGTGTGTTACATTTTCCTGTACCTTTACATAAAATGTGCAACACTTTTAGAAGTACTTATATTTTCAAAAAGGCTCTGTTCTTTTTGACCTGCAAGTACTTAACATGTACAGTATTTCATATACTTATACCTCACTGTACTTTATGAATACTTATACCTAAAATATAGCTCTAGTACTTTTATCACTACCCAGTCATCAAAAGTCACCATACTTTTTCAAGTACCTATACCACACAAAGTGTCCTTAATCAGGTATTCGATGGACACCTATTATAACAGTTGAAAAATCTGTCACACACAGTCACTTTACTTTACTAGTTTATTATTACCTTTATCTAAACTAGGGTGCTCAATAGTGTAGTGGTTTGCATGCTGGACTGTCAAACGAGAGGTCGGAGGTTCAAATCACGCCATGGCAGAAATTTGGTTCGAGATTTCTGTTCCACCTGTGCCTGTGCCCCTAGCTAACTCGGCTGTAATGAGTACACTGACCTACACTGTCAGTGGGAAGATGGCACGGCGAGGGAGAGGACTGGCCATCCCCTCATATGCCGAGGCTAAGAAAATGAAGTCGTTAACACTTCATACCCATTGCTGCCTGAGGGCTAGCTTAAGGGACTGCTCTTCTTCTTCTTACCTAAAATATAGGCATTATACATTTAGTTTACATTTACATGGAACATTTACATTATACATTTACATGGAACCCGTGCAAAAATTACCCCATGCTTTTCCAAGTACCCATACCACACAGAGAGTCCTTTTATGGGCTGTTCCGTTGTTTGTTCCGGGGTTAATTCAGACTGTAGTGCGACAACGAGTCGTTGACCTTAATAATTGTAATGACCGAGATAAGAGGCCGCGAGGCACAGACACCATTAATGGCCCTCTGAAGCCTTAAGTGTCTTTGACAACATTTAGGTCCGGCCGTTGTACAGCCTCATAAATAGTAGGGCGGTTGAAGGACAGGGCGCGTGCTGCCCAGTGAAGATCAAGAACAGAGTAGCCGTTGATCCGTGAAGAACGAAGGATCGAAATGATCCATTGATCATCCGACAGTGATCTATGGATGTAGATGAAAAGTATGCACCATCCAGACTAGAATAAACCGTAGAGGGATCAAAAGGTTCAATAAAAGTATACTAATAAATAGAGCTGTTCAACGATTAAAAAATTTAATCACGATTAATCTTGCAATTGAAAACAATAATCGCGATCAATCTTGTGATTAGTCACATCATGACAAAAGAACAATGAAGTATTGTTATTGCTTACAGATACTAACAAACAGTAAATAGTATTTCTTTTCTTAAACGAACCTCATATTGTTGAACAGTATTTACTAAATATTGTTGCAAAGAAAAAACGTCATTGTTGTCAATTTGTCAATTTTTGATGAACAGAAAGGTAGATTTACCAGGTTCATCCCCTTTCTGCAGTACCTCACGCATTGCAGTGTTTGGTAAATTCCTATCCAAAACTGTGTTGGCGATTAAAAGTTAATGATGATTAAATTTTTCAGCACGTTAATTGTCAGAAAATTTTATGATTTAATCTAGCATGTTAACTGTGATTAATCAAACAGACTCACCAATAAATAGTTTCAAACATAAACTGGAGGCTTGAATGGAACGATATTGGCACTAAAAACTTTTATAGCTTACGTAGCCTATTCACCGTAGCTTTAGCAGACTAACCCATTGAAAGAATAAAGTAATGATCTATGGGCCTGCTGCAGAGGATCTTATTTAACAGCCGAAAGTGTCTTGTGATTGGGAGAATAGAATGGATGTCTATTGCTAATTCAAAACTGCCAGCTAACAAACTTGTAGAAATGCTGTTCAGTATGTGCCGCACAGATGTTAATTCTTCTCGTAGGGCATGCTCTTCACGGCCAGACAGTTGCAAGGGTTATCATCAGCGAGGTCATGACCCAGTAGCCAGTAGACATCCACCGCTGAAACGTTTCTGCGGACAGACAGTCACAGACAGACAGACATAGACAGACAGTCACAGACAGACACAGACAGACAGACAGACAGACAGAGAGACACAGACAGACACAGACAGACACAGACAGACACAGACAGACACAGACAGACAGTCACAGACAGACACAGACAGACACAGACAGACAGACACAGACAGACACAGACAGTCACATACAGTCACAGACAGACACAGACAGACAGACATAGACAGAGTGTCAATGTGCGTCTGCCCTGGTCCACAGCTGGCGGATGTGGCAGGCCTACTCACAGCAACCCTGACCCATCTGAAAGCAGTTTAGTCATGGCTCCTAAATAATAGGCATATGGGGTTATTATATATAGGGGTTTGGTGCAGAAAAAAGGTATAAATGAACGTGAGGAAATTTATGCGAAACTGCATACCAGAGACAAAGATCAAAACGGTGATAAGGGAATGTTTGGAAGTTGCGATAAGAAGAGGAAGGCATTACAAGGAATGCTTTGCTTAACAACACAGAAAATCGGTGTCAGACAAGTTTACGTCTACAACAGTTACTGGCCTCTGATGGTGTGCGACAGAGAAGTGTGTGGGCACGGTATAGCCAAGTGACTGAGTGCTCACCATGTAATGCAGAGAATATGGGTTCAAGTCTTCCTGAGACGGTTACTGTGTCTTGAACACAATTGCTCAGTGCCATCGATTGATATTTAGTCATTAGATAGTGGCGCTTAACAAATGCATAATAATAATGATAATAACGATAATAATAATAATAATGCCGTGGCTTTTAGGGGCACGTTTTTGGACTTCAGTGGGGATGAGGCTTGTTAGTTCCAGAATGGTTTTACTCGCCAGTTAGTTTCTAAGAACCTGAGGGATCATATATACCTTGGGTAAAAATAATAATAATAATAATAATAATAATAACAATAACAATAACAATAAACAATAGGTAAATAATAATAACAATACTAGTATGGATTCACATTTCGGTGTAATAATAACAATAACAATAAACAATAAGTAAATAATAATAACAATAATAGTATGGATTCACATTTCGGTGTGACCTTGCGCGCGTTACAAATTTAAATTTATTTAATAAACACTGGGTCCAATCAACAACGAAGGTAATACAAAAGCTAGGCACCGTAATAGATCCACGGGAAACATCTTTTTTGTTCCAACGTATCTCAATGAATACAATAATAATAACTAATAAGATGAGTAGGGCCTTTCCAGACAATTTTCTAAATAATAATAATAATCCTGTATACCTAATAAAAAAAAAATAATAATAATAATATGGAGGGAAATGTTTAACTGTTCAGTGGACACAGGTGCTGTGATGAGCAGGTATTCAAAATATGCCAACGTCTTGTTGAAGCCTCCCACAAGTACCGTAGGTTGTGCTGTTCTCTCTTTCCTTGCTTCTGTTGAATGTTCTTGGCCGACTGTGTAGGGGGTACCACGTGACTGAGGTCAAACGGGTGCATGTGGGAGGAAATTGTTTGCACTTAGCTCTGACTTAACTGCCCATTGCTAACAGATTGCCTGCCTGTTAGGCATATTATTATTATGGTTAATTAAATTTGTAGCGCAGGTACGGTCACACCGAAATGTGAATCTGACATCCTTTAGATGCTAGCTGGGACAGTGATTATAACAGTTGTCACGAGGTCGATTATGAAATGCTGTTGGTGACGAGGGTTGTGACAGCAATTGTCATAATCGTGACACAATAATCATCACAGCCATGAAATTATGTAGTTTTATGCATATAACTTGAATCTGTAATGCTTCAGGGAGGGGCATGCTGCAAATCTTGATGATTTAATTATTGTCCTCAAATCTTCGTTAGCATTCAGTCAATCAATCAATCAATCAATCAATCAATCAAAGAAACTTGATATGGCACCCCTTCAAGATATCTACTCAGAGGCGCTCATTAACATTGTTGCAATCGTCACCAGTATTGTCATAAGAAGTTGCGATTGTGTCAACCTGATGTACGCAACTGTGTCTGTGTGAACCTGTCTCTTTGAGTAAACGAATATTGATATGTTCTCATCTTCACACGGTCATTTTCAGTGTAAGTTATTTCTCACAGCGACTGACTCTGATGACATACTTTTAAAACTACAGCTTTTGGTATCTTCTTCTTTCTGTCAATGAGCTCATCACCCGTTTGTTGTTGATCGCTAAGGAATGGCCGATTGGCATTTTTTGCCGATTTCCGAATCCGGATAGTAACCGGATATCGGGCCTGCTTTTTCGGCCAAATCCGGATTCTATTCGAGTAATGGACAATATTTCTTTTCAATTGTAAAGATACAATAAACTAATAATTAAAGATAAACCAAATATGAAAATTGCATTTTTCAAACCACGTGGCTTTCAATAAAGATTAAAGATTACTGCAGGAGGTCGCCAAAACAGGTTACTATTTTTGTATTAATGAAGGAAGAAATTGACTTGTTTGGTATTTGGATCGTAGTCCTGGGATGCACTGCTTCCGATTAATAGTTTTAGGGGAAAATCCGGCCCAAACCAATTTCCGGATCAACATTCGACCCAATCCTATTGATCGCAAGACAGACTCACGTCCTCCACTCATTTCAATCCTGTGCTACCAGGTTCACCCTTTGCACATCCAGTTTGTACCAATCTCAAGCCATTCTCTGTTTGATCCACCTATAATCCTTGTGCCGTCGATCGTTCCGAATGATCATTCCTATCGTATGCACTATACAGCATTTCAAATATTTGACCAAATTCGCGAAATCAATGAAACACTCACAAAACACGGAAACAGCCAACCTTGAAGCTTTTCCTACTGTGCAGGGGCATAGCCAGGAAAAAATTTCAAAGGGGTGTTAAGTTTTCGGGGGTTTCCAGGAAATGGTTGTATTTTTTTGCATTTTTGGTTTTTAATAACAGTAATGCATTTATTTGGGGGGGGGCTTCAACCCGTAAAGCCACCCCCTAAATACGCCCAAGGTACTGTGTACATTGTGCAGTGCAATCAGTGCATAATAAATTATGTTCTACATCATCCAAACAGTAACTGAATTCTCGAAACATTACAGCGGCAATGGAGGTTCCAATGTCCAGGGTTTTAAATAATCTGGATGCTGGATAAACCGCCAGTTGGTCTTTCTCAGCCTCGTGTTCGCTGGCTTGTTACAGAAATGCATACGGTGCTGAATGATGCAATTGCTGATACTTATTCCCTTGTTATTCGTATGGGTGTTTTTAAGACGGTGATCTTATCCAGCTGTTTCCATTGCAAGATTCTGTCTCGACACACTTGATATGGATTAGTTAGATTATAAGGATATAGCGGTCGGATACCGTATCTTCTATACCGTATCTTCAGATACAGTATATTTGGATATAGGATCTTTGGGTATGATATCTTTGGATATGTAAAGTATCTTGGTTGTGGCTGTTTTTTGCCTGGAGCCATGTACTAGTGATGACATGCTGAGTGATGGAGACTAAATTGCTGATAAGTCTGTGGATATTTTCCATGTTCCCTTTGGGTGGAGCTGGCTGCTTCCTGTTTGGTGGATTCCAAATCTACCATTCAGGCAGTGAATGAATGAATGAATGATTTATCAATCAATCACGGATATGATTTTTCAGTTCACAAAAAGTCAGTCAATCGCAGACACAATCATTCGATTCACTGAATGTCAATTAAACCCATTCGATTCACTGAATGCCAATCAAACCCATTCGATTCACTGAATGCCAATCAAACCCATTCGATTCACTGAATGCCAATCAAGCCCATTCAATTTACTGAATGTCAATCAAACCCATTAGATTCACTAAATGTCAATCAAACTCATTCGATTCACTGAATGTCAATCAAACCCATTCGATTCACTGAATGTCAATCAAACCCATTCAATTCACTGAATGTCAATCAAACCCATTCAATTCACTGAATGTCAATCAAACCCATTCAATTCACTGAATGTCAATCAAACCCATTCGATTCACTGAATGCCAATCAAACCCATTCAATTCACTGAATGTCAATCAAACCCATTCAATTCACTGAATGTCAATCAAACCCATTCGATTCACTAAATGTCAATCAAACCCATTCGATTCACTGAATGTCAATCAAACCCATTCAATTCACTGAATGTCAATCAAACCCATTCGATTCACCGAATATCAATCAGTCGAATGTTAGTCATTCAATTCACTGAATGTCAATCAAACCCATTCGATTCACTGAATGCCAATCAAACCCATTCAATTCACTGAATGTCAATCAAACCCATTCAATTCACTGAATGTCAATCAAACCCATTCGATTCACTAAATGTCAATCAAACCCATTCGATTCACTGAATGTCAATCAAACCCATTCAATTCACTGAATGTCAATCAAACCCATTCGATTCACCGAATATCAATCAGTCGAATGTTAGTCATTCAATTCACTGAATGTCTGGTTGTTTATTCATTCCTTTCATTGGGATTTGTAGGTGGCTAATTAACAGTGGATTGGTGAGCACACAAGAAGCATTCAGCTGTTATGCTGCTTATAATGCTGTGCCTAAGCCAGTTCTAAGCTCTAATAACTGGACTGCATGATCTGCATTCACCTGTGATGCTTTCCGAGGCCGATGAGTGCAAACACCTGCATATGATAATTACTTCACCCTACCATGACCTCGCTTGACCTTACATTACCTCTCATACCTGTCCTTACCTTTCCCAGGCAGCCGTCTGGTTAGAGTGCTTGCCCTGTCACATGGAGCGTACAGGTTCGAACCTCTTCTGAGACAGTTACTGTGTAGAAACCTTGAGCAAGTCCATTAACTTGCAATTGCTCATCACCATTGATATTCTGTTGCATGCACTTCTGCATATTTTAACAGGTTTGGACTACTGGGACCAGTGGCGTATGGGGCAAGAATTTTGAAAAATTTTCTTTCTTAGTTCCGCCTAAAATTTCTAACTTTTTCTTTTCTTTTCCCAGTTTTCCAGAAGAAAATTGTCAGCAAGACTCAAGTATCATAGTTACTTAGTAACTATTCATTTCTTTCACACAAAAATTATCAGAAGCCTAATTTTGCCCCCCCCTGTCCTGCGCCCGGGGGTGGCCGCCCCCCTTCGTTACGCCACTGACTGGGACAAAGTCTGCTACTCTACTTTCAGTGTTATTGGAAACTAACATTAAGTAGAGTATTACCTGGGTCAAATCACCAAAACTACTGGGACAAATTCTAAAACTACTGGAGGCAAATCCTAAAACTACTGGGACATTTGTCCCAGTAGTTATACAGTTAAAATATGCACTGTGCACTTCTGAAAATTGAAAGAAGGATAATATCAAATACTGTTGTATTGTAATAATTGTATTGGAAATTATTTATTCGTACCGAACGCCATAAAATAGCTGGCGTCACGAACTGATGGTGATGATGATGATGATGATCAAGGTATTTATTGGTGTCAGTGAGTACACACTTCTAGTTATGTCAACAGATGCTTTGGTAATGGGGTCGTTTGGCTCTGAAGTGGTAGAAAGCGGTCTAGAAAGACCTACAACCTTAGCAAATGTCATGGCTTTAGTGGATGTACAGTGTCGCCCGTTGATTTGCCAATTGCCTTGCAGTTGCTGTTTACTAATTCCAGAAGTGCACTTCAGCCTAAACATCTCTGTACGATTGTATATCATTACTGTTTGTTTGCTTTCGACAAACCATGAAGCCAGGAGGTATACCTACCATCTGATGTCTCATTGATCATTCTTAAGTAGGTCAAGATTGATTGGTTTCCAGTCTTAAGTTTTTGTTGTGGCTCACCATGGCAGTTGATTAGAGTACTCGCCTTGTGATGCCCAGAGTAAAGGGCTCAAGCCTCCCCCCAAGACGATTACTTTGTATAGGGACCTAAGCAAGTCCTTCTAGCTCAGTGCCATGATAGTGGTGTTTAATGAATGAACAATAATAATGTTATTTTTAATTGGATGAAACGTATCTGTTCCATATGTTATATATCTGGTGTATATGTCATTAACTTGCCTCCTGAGGTATTATACTTACATTTGGTTACAAAAATAATAGGCTACTAATTATTATTATTATTTTAAAGTTTCTTTGTACTCTGATATTGCTAAATTGTGCATTTAAATTCAATACTAGAACCACTTCCAGTTGGAGAGCTGGGTAAGGTACAATCCGCTTTAGGTACTGGTTACTTGCCCACAGTAGTCTGACTTTGGTTTCGATGACCTATTAGATTTCAACCTGGACTTCTCCAATTTATTACGACTTTTGACTGTGGTCTCAGTAGAAGAAGAAGAAGAGCAGTCCTTTAAGCTGACCCAAGACACTGCCCTAGGTATGAAGAGTTAGCAACTCCATTGTTTTAGCCTTGGCACATGAGGTCGAGCCTACGTGAAAATCAGTTCTTCAGT
>JACEVL010000788.1:248490-462073 GCA_020284085.1 Aporrectodea caliginosa | reverse complement strand
GTTGGGGGGGAAAAATTTTAAAATTCCCAAATGAATTGCATAAATGGACGTCCACGGGAAATTTTTTTAGAGGGGGAAAAAAATTTCTTTTAGGGGGGGTCAAAGTTTTGAATTTTTGGACGACGGGGACTAACGAGGGTGCCGAAAGCAACCTATCACGTCACCCTCCCGCGATTAGGTGTCTGGCGCGGATCCCAGCAATAGCCGCCAATGCTTTTGGAAGCAGTTGACATGATACGGAGACAGTTGTTAGCGTTCTGGGATCCGTTTTCAGCTATAATTATCTGAACGTTATTTCAAGCACATAACTGTTAAAAGTTTCAGTAGCCCATATTTGAATATTTTAAAATTTTCAGGTTATCTTGACTAGTTTGGATAAAATATAAAACTGTGGAAAATATCATAGCCAAAGTAATTTTTTAAATATTTGCAAAATCCGGGTGGGCGTAAATGCTTCTTTCCCCCTTGGACGCCCATGTTTGGGGTTAGGGCCCCGAATGTCTTAATCCGGCTCTTGGGTTTAGGGCCTCGGAAGTCTTAATCCGGCCCTGGATTAAGACATTAAGAATTAATACTCAGATTAAGACATTAAGGATTAATACTAAGAATAGTTCTTTCCTTAAATAAAGTTCCATTACTGAAAAATATTTTCTGCTGAAATAGAATTTCGGCAATTTTTTTCATTAATTGATTAAATTTCTTTTCGATGAAATGGAAGCTGGATTGATGGCTGTTATCAGGGACATAGGTAGATTATCCGTAGATAGCTTACTTACCGCTGGTTCCTGGAAAATGGTCTCCTCCTAAATCCATCTAAAACTGAAGCCACAGTCTTTGGAACCAGATCTCAAATTGCCAAGCATCAAGATCTCAAACCCACATTCTCAAACACAGCCATAAACCTGTCATCGACTGTAAAAATCCTCGGTGTAAAACTGGACTCGACACTGTCAATGGACTCCCAAACCGCTGAAATCGTCCGCTCCGCCAATTTCCACATTCGTGCTCTGCGACACATCCGACCTTTTCTAACAAAAGAACTTGCAAATGCCATCGCCTGCGGGATTGTAAACTCTCGCCTTGACTACTGCAATAGCCTTCTCTATGGGACTTCATAAAAAAAAACTAACTTCCCTTCAACGGATTCAAAACAACCTAGCACGGGTCGTCTGCAACTCCTCATAACGTACCAGCAGCAAACCACTCCTCAAATCCCTCCACTGGCTACCTGTTAAGGAAAGAATTGTATACAAAATCGCCATCATCACCTACAACTGCGTAACAACGAAAACTCCCTCATACCTCTCCGACCTCCTTCAAATTCACATGCCCTCAAGGAACGGTTCTAGGACGATTGGTCATAGGACGATTGGTCATAGGACGATTGGTCAAGTAGGACGATTGGTCATACGGACGATTGGTCATACGGACGATTGGTCATAGGGACGATTGGTCATAGGGCCTACCGGTCATAGATCCTATCGGTGATGGGACTGTCGAAGGCTATCGAAGGCTAAAACAAAGAAGTTTCTTACTATACTTTATATACTATAATACTTCTTGACTCTTTCACTGCAAATGAATGTCTTGCTTTGGTTTCATTGCCTTTTATACCTGAGTAAGATGCGGGTGAAACGTTTATTTCTTCGGGATCAATCTCCAAACGTTAAGTTCTTTGAAGTGAGTTGATCCCTGTAAATATTACCCTAAGAAGTGTCTTGATTGTAAGCTTAAAACTAAGAATGTCCATAACTAACGACTACAACGAATTATGTCGGTTTACTTATCGGCATATGACCAATCGTCCTATGACCAATCGTCCGTATGACCAATCGTCCGTATGACCAATCGTCCTATGACCAATCGTCCTATGACCAATCGTCCTATGAACAATCGTCCGGATACCCAAGGAACATGCGATCTTCCGGAAACCGAACCCTAGTATTGCACCGCTGTCACACAACAACTGCATCAAGATCCTTCATCTCAGCAGCCCCTCGAATATGGAACAATCTTCCTACGGACATCAGAAATTCTACAGCCCTCGCTGTCTTCAAGAAACATCTAAAAACTGAACTTTTCACACAGGCCCATCTTGAGTGACTTACCCCTGCTCCTCAAAGTGCTTCTGAATCGTTGCTTCGAGTCATCGAATGCTTACGAACTACGGCACTCAAATCTCTATTATTATTATTATTATTATTATTACCAACGTCAAGGGCGGCATTGAAGACATTAAAATAATTTACCAACCTAAAGTACGGTACAATTTAAAAATACCAACATGTCCTCGTCGTTCAACCTGCTCGTAGAAAGGTTCATCAAACCGATCATAAGAAATAATGCTGCCGAGCATCTTGCCCAGGCCTCCAGAGACTCCATAAACGGCATATTTTAACGAATAAATCGTTAGAAATTTCAACGAAGATTTCTGTACTTTTAATATTTTGACTTAATTTCGGCCAACACGTAAATCATTATGACGTCATGAATGTTGGTATATATATATATGTTACAGGGAATATGAAAAATATACAGCTGTAATTTTGATTCTGCTAGTTGTTAATAGGCCTATCACTATTATTACCATTACCTGGTATATACAGGTATTACGATTTACGGGTAACATTAGTACAAAATTCATTAAGGATTTTGCATGGTAGGCCTATGGGTTACTGCACCGGGTGACACCAACCCTAGTGACGCCACTGAGTTAAAGCGCCCATGGGCAAAGGCTAAATGACTGCGCCCCCTTTTTAATTTTCTTGTTAATAATTACATATAATCTGTTCTTTATTGAAGCGCCTGACAAACGCACTGCGCTGTACAGGGGCCGTCCATAAATGACGTCACGCAATTTGGGCCGATTTTGACCCCCCTCCCCTCGTCACACTTCGTCACAAAAAGTTACACACCCCTGAAAATTACGTCACAAAGCTCTGACCCCCCCTAAAACCAATTGAGTTTCCATGGCGAAGCAAAATGCTCCTTCGTGGAATAAATAGGGAGAGAATGAATATTTTAAACTCTAACGGTGACCAAATATTGAAATTATTAGAAAATTATTAATAATGGTGCCCGTATACATTAAAATAATCAAAAATTATGAAAATTTAATACTCAAAATTAGTGCTGTTATTATTAAAATTAAATTGTTGTTATTTGTTAAATTTAATTACACAGACCTGATGTGACGTCACACTTCTCTGACCCCCCACCCCATGTCACACATCGTCACAAATTTTCGACCCCCTCCCCCTAGGTGCGTGACGTCATTTATGGACGGCCCCACATTTACATGTTATGCAATTGAAACAACAAATGACAGAAGACATAAATCTTAACTAGCCTACTAACAGAACATCATAGTTGTAAAAAACGTTTTTTTCGTTTTTATTTTTGTCCAAAAACGTCGTTTTTTCGTTTTTTATTTTTCGTCACGTTTTTCCGTTTTTTTTTTTTGTATGTAACTTTATTTATTTATTTACTGTCTGTTATTATTTGTTTAATTTAATTTTTTGTCTGAAATCCCTTACGTTGTCTCTGTCCTTTCAAGGATTCATCATATTTAAGTCACTATTTAGTGTCATCAGTTGAGAAATAAACAGCAGAGTACAGGAAATAAAATTTATAAAAGTTATTTGAATTTCTAAGCTATCCTAAATGCGAATTATTTTCTTTTCCGTTTTTCACGTTTTTCCGTTTTTTGATTTTTTGGAATAAAACGACGTTTTTTTCGTTTTTTATTTTGATTTTTACCGTTTTTAACAACTATGCAGAACATACAGCCTGCAATACACGACGCTTAATAGCAGCCTACAAAGCCTGTCCTCCCTACTGAGCTCGAACTCGGCACCTCTCGCTCTCTATGCCAGTGTGTTATCCAATGCGAAATCGGGACCTTGATAATCGTTTTAATCGTTCTTGTCATAGTACTGTGTACCACTTCAAAGCTAATTTTGCGCCCTCTGGTGTTGCGGCTGCCCCCCGCTGCCCTCCTTCGTTACGCCACTGAACCAGCGTGGCCAACTTGAAAGCCATCTTCTTACGCATTGGCAGTCAGTGCTGCAGACTTTTGAGTAAAGGTGTGACGATTGTTTTTGTCTTGCGTAAGATATGATTCTGGTGGCCAGGCTGTTCGGATGCCTTAAGATGTCATTAAACTGCTGGAATCCATTGAACAAATGAGTGTAGCACTCACAAGACCGCTGAAGTCTTCTTCATTTCAGGTTCGACTGCTGCGTTTCAGAAACATTAAATCATAAGGAGACGACGCTATTTTTAGACCTAATCGTTGAGGTGCACGGCTTCCTGTTTATATGAAAGGTGAACAGGTTCCAGAAAGCCCAAAAGTCATGTTTTTCTTTGCCTGGAGGATACTATATACAGATGCTGGCAGTTTTAATTAAGTACATGTATTTAGCCTGCCTACAACTAACTTAGCGTTACTGAAACTAGAGAACAGCCTATCACGTCTATTGAAAGGGAATGTGAATAAACGTATAGATTCACTACAAGTATGATTTTGATCATCATCATATATTCGTTTATTGAGATACGACCTGTTTTCAGAACGCAATAGTAAACATATGACAAAAGAATAGCCGATTAAGCCTAGTAAATGTTTTTAAACAGCATACGTGATATGAAGCTCTTATTGCTCTTACTAGTAGGCCCTAAGTTCAAATCGATGAGTCCTAGGGCGCAAGTTGTATTTGCCGACAGGCCGCTCTAAGAACCTACGAAGAACATTATCTTTGATAATGGTGGTGGTGGTGATAATGATGATATTAATGATGACGATGATGATGATGATGATGATGATGATGATGATGATGATGATGATGATGATGATGATGATATGATTACGACGATTGTGAACGAGTCTTTTATGAGACTGTGACTATTCGTCACACTGGCGGCTAGTTCTTCGCAATCTCTGCTGAACTGCAGGTGCACCTGCCTCTGCCAAATTGCCTTTCTGTTCTTGTAGCCTATCTTTGTCTTCCTCATTAACTACTCACTGTAGGCACTTAGGAAAGCAAACTGTCTGTCTATTTGTCGGTCTATCTGTTACAGATGGACACAATGGACACATCCATCTGTAGGCCCATGTCACCAACGACGCATTCCAATCCCCAAGTCGTCGGTCGTTGCTCGACTTCTACGTAATTTCGGCGGATCATTTTGTCTAAATGTAGAATTTGCTCAGTAATTTACTGAGCTTGCTGTTGCTAAGTTTATGTATCATACTTGACCGTCGTTTCTGAGGCGGATTTTATACGTTTGACGGTATTTAATTTGCGTGTCGTCTTGGCCTACGTGAATCTGTGGCACATGACGGGCATCCCGATATATAGGCAGATTATGGGATCTGAAGGCAGTGTAGCCTAAGCGTCTGCAGCCGAGTCATTTTCGTCTCGGACCATATAGACTATTATAGAGCTATTATCTATCTTTCATGTCTTGCTTCCAAAATAACACATAAAAGTTACACAGTCGTTGTATTATTTCAATTAAAGTAACAAGGTAGCCAATGTAAGATTTAATTTGTCAAAGCATATAAAATGTCGGGGTTGCCAAAGTCATCGGGACTTTTTGAAGACCAAGACTACAGTCTTGAGACCCCATAACTAGTACTGTTATTTACTGCCTATAATAAACAATTCTATTGACGTAACTAAATCGAACTTTTTCTTCATTCTGAACTAAACGGCTTCACTGACTTCATTGCTTGTGCTGATTGGAACAACAGTCATTCTAGCGTTTGTAAAGCATCACACCTAAAAAAAAATTGCAGCTTGTTTCAGAATATATACTCACATTAAGGTAGGCCTACTTGAGAACTTTAAATAGTATAATCAGCTTGAGAAATTTAGCCTAAGTATAAACTGGTTACTCTTCTGGTGACTTCGAGAATGACAAATAAATTCATCAGATTTTTTATCATCATCAAGAAATTCAAACTTTTCTCTTTCTGAAAAGAGGATTCTTTCCAAAATGTGATATACGGTACGGTTAAGCTTATTGGAAATGCAGAAACAAAGCTTCAAACTACATTCATTATAGAAGATAATTGACGTTTTATAAAATGACTCACCAAAGAACGTGGAAAAACAAACCACCATTAGACCTAACTCATAAACGAAAGGGTATTCTACAATCACAAATACAGACACCATAAAACAATTAGATCTATCTATAAACGGTTGTAAACAGGAATTAGTGCATTACTTTTGAAGCAGCTTAACGGAAAAGCGTCTTCCTAAACATAATTTAAATTTTGTTTTAGAACTTTAAATAATTTAAATTCTTAGAATGCATAAAATCTAGGCGCTTACAAGGTATGCTATACAAGACAGAAAATTGCGTCTTCAACGAAAACACGGGCATTATATATAGGCTACAGTTAATACTCAGTCTTAATTGCTGCCGCCCGTTTGATTGTTGGTAGTCTCAAGTTTGGGTTCTGTAGGCCCTAAATTCGTTTTATTGATAAAAACAATCTGACAAAAACACAGAAATGCTAACATGAATGATAATGGATAATCAGAAGTAATTATAAAATTTTAAAATAAACATGTAAATATTTTTATATAAGGATCTGGGTATATATTCAGAGTTCTCTTTGGGTTGGAGTGTATGGTTGTGTGCTCTAGGTCTTAATTGGTGAAAGGAGAGTGGTCGGAATAGCGGTAGGAGTTGGTGAAGTACATGCTTGGGTTGTGTAATAATATTATGGAGAAAAGTAGTTCTGCATCAGCTATATTAGCAAGTTCAGAGACTACTGGAAAGGATTGTTCTAGGTAATCTAGGCTTTGGCTCTTTTAATGAGTTTTGCAGGCTATATTATAAGTTTCCAATTACAATTACAATAATAATTGTCTGGTTGTTCTATCAAGTCATCAGAAAGAATGAGCTTACCTTTGCTAAATGCTAAGAGGAATGATTTCACCTGAAACTCGTACTTCAGGAACTTAAACCTAACCCGGCTGCTCATTTCTGGGGCAAATTCTTCGAGAGCCTCATATATGTCGACCAGTATCTGAAGACGACCGGGCTCCTCATACAGAGTCCTACAAATTAAAAAATTCTCATTGTTAGTAAATAATACTCAGACTTTTATATGCAGAGATGGATATTGGTGAATAAAGCTGGCATCTTTGATGCAGCTTTTGTGTCGCTCTTATATTTTGTAGGCCTATACTTTACATGCCGACATGACATGAAGTTACATTACCTAACAGCTCAGCAATCAACAATCAGCGATTGCTGTTTGCCTTCGATATTTGTTGCCTTCGATATTTGTTGCTAGTGCATTAGAAAGAACTTTGGAATAATATTGTCCTTTAATACTTACTCTCAAATGCCTCTCAAGCAAAATAGAAGCTGGATTGATCGAAATAATTTTCCAGTAAATAGACGCTGGATTGATTAAAGTAAGTTTTTGATTCAATAGAAGCTGGATTGATGCAAATAATTGTTTCCGTAGGTAGAAGAAGCTAGATCCATGGAATAGTTCTTTCCTTAAATAAAAGTTCCATTGATGAAAAACATTTTTTTTGCTGAAATAGAATTTCGGTAATTTTTTCATTAAATGGAAGTTGGATTGATTAAATTTCTTTTTGATGAAATGGAAGCTGGATTGATGGTTGTTATCAGGAACATAGGTAGATAGCTTACTTACCAACGTCAAGGGCGGCATTGAAGACATTAAAATAATTTACCAACCTAAACTACGGTACAAGTTACAAAATACTAACATGTCCTCGTCGTTCAACCTGCTCGCAGAAAGGTTCATCAAACCGAACACAAGTAATACTGCTGCTGAGCATCTTGCCCAGATCTTCAGAGACTCCATAAACGGCATATTTTAACGAATAAATCGTTAGAAATTTCAACGAAGATTTCTGTACTTTTAATATTTTGACTTAATTTCGGCCAACACGTAAATCATTATGACGTCACGAATGTTGAGATATATATATATATATATATATATATATATATATATATATATTACAGGGAATGTGTATAATCAGGGAACATGTGTACACCCTGAAATTTTCAGGGTATATGTACATGGTGAGTCATAAAAAAACAGTGTCCATACATTTTACTTTAACTTCGTCATATATCACATTATGTCAATGAAATTTTAAGTAAAGATAGAGGCTTTATTACTGAGCATTAGGAAAGTTAAAGTTTTTGTTCATATCGACCCCCCTTGGGCATCCACGCATGCGCGAAGACGCGCACGCCAATGTTTGATTGACTCATCAATGAATCAATGATACGCTGTTCCATTTCGTCCCATGCCTTCACATATCAATGATGCAACTCATTGATATAGTTTATTCGACATCTGTATACCTCTTCTTGCATGACGCTTCATGTCACCAACTCTTTTCTTTCTTAGTTGTGACCTACCTCAAGAACTTTCCTTATCTCTACATATAAATTGCTCAACGACTTCTAACTGTTTAAGAATTAAATTGACACAGTTCTTTGAATGTTTCTCCTTTCTTCAAACACAGTTATTTCAAACGTACAATCAAAGTTCTTATCAATACAGCTCAACTGCAACTTCTAACATACAGCTCTCTACTGCATTAAACCAACTACTACACTGTATTGTTCAAATTCACTGTCATCAGCAGTTTCTAAGTTTGGCGCGCTAACTGCACGTGTAGAGAATCTATCGTCAGCCAAAGTTTAGGCTACTTTAGGCCAAGCGCCCACGAGCCGACAGCGCAACTAAGGCCTAAGACTAAAACGCTTAACAATCGAATACACATTATATATATATCAACATAAGGAACACCTGTGCTCATTATATATGCAAAACATTAGTTCACACTTCATATCTTAAAGTCTGCCGGATTTGAATCAAAATCAGGGAGTGAATCAGGGAATATGCACGAATTTCCTATGAGACGGTTACTGCCTACCCTACCATCATACCCATATGTGACCCAAGTGGAGCATTTTATTCTCATAATTATTGGGCCTTCAAAGTGCCCAGTTCGATCTCTGTAAACATTTTTAAAGCATGTTTACAGTCTGACAGGGCATTGAATTGGAGCAAGTCCTTCACACACAATTTGGTCGATTGATAGATAGTCATTAGAGAGTAGCTCTCAATTAGAACAGGAACAATAACTGGAACAGATGCTCAACAACTAATCACGCAGGTTTCCACTTAATAAACCTTAATTGAGTGATCTAAGTGCGCCTATGATATAGTCATAATTATTCTTTTGATTATAGTTAGACATATTTATCGAAGTTTTGAAAGCCAGGAAACGAAAGTTCTGATCTAGTCGAGATGTTCACTTAGTGCTGAAATGCTTGGGTATTTGTTCCTGTTTTTTTATTATTATTTCATTTATGAGTATATTTCCATATATTTATATATTTAATTGCTAACCTGATTTTAATTTATAATATTCCTATATTACAATGTTTTAATAGATAATCAGCCAAAATCTCCAATTATTTTTCCTTATTATATAAAATTTGCCAATGGACATTACTGAAGTGACTATATAATATAATTTTCTGTATTCTTTTAACGTTATTTTATAAAGAGGCCTGTAGGCCTATTAGCTGCAGGCACCTCCATTGCCCTCCACAGTCCATTAATATTTGCTAATTTGATTTTAATGATGTAACTGCTGACCTGATGGTAAATGATTAAAATAAAAAATATGAAAAAATATACATCTGTAATTTTAATTCTGCTAGTTGTTAATATCACTATTATTACCATTACCTGGTATATAGGCCTACAGGAATTACGACTTACGGGTAACATTAGTACAAAACTCATTAAGGATTCTGCATGGCATGGAAAGAGAAGGTGTCCATAGGGTGGCACCATGAGTAACCGCACCGGGTGACACCAACCCTAGTGACGCCACTGAGTTAAAGCGCCCATGGGCAAGGGTTAAATGACTGCGCCCCATTTTAATTTTCTTGTTAACTTTTAATCGTTCTTGTCATATTACTGTGTACCACTTCAAGCTAATTTTGCGCCCCTCTGGTGTTGCGGCTGCCCACCCTCTGCCCTCCTTCGTTACGCCACTGAATCAGCGCGGCCAACTTGAAAGCGATCTCCTTATGCAGGCAGTCATTGCTGCAGGCTTTTGAGTAAAGGTGTGTAATGTGACGATTGTTTTTGTCTTGCGTAAGATATAATTCTGACGGCTGTTCCGATGCCATAAGATGTCATTAAAAAAAACTGTTGGAATCCATTGAACAAATGAGTGTAGGCCTAACACTCTCAAGACCACTGAAGTCTTCTTCATTTCACGTTCGACTGCTGCGTTTCAGAAACATTAAACCATAAGCATTCATGCTGAGCACAGGTAACTCTGCGGATTCTGAATTCCACTTGACATTTGAAATGTCTTAAATTCGTGTTGGGGAAAGTAGATTTAGCAGCTGCCCCGCCTCCCATCTGTAGCAGCTACTCCACATCTCTGCTTAGCAGCTGCCAAGCCTCCTCTCTCGATCTGGTTTCTCTGGACACAGGATTCTGAATTCCACTTGACATCAATCTCTGGACAACCCCTCTGATACGATGTAGCGCTACTGAATAAGCTGGTGCCCTGCGCTAAGCTTTAGAGTAGGGCTTTTTAAATTTGATATTACGATCACGATTTCTCTGCGGAAATGGAATGCAAGTCATTTCAAGGGATTTAATTCGGTTCTTCCCGTTATTAGGAAAGTACGCTTTAGTATAGAAGGGAGGAAAATGCTCCTGCTTTTGTGGAAGTTTCGTGTCTATCGGATCTGTTGTTGAGACGAATAAAGCAAAGGCTCGACAATCGACCGACGTCGTGTCTTCAAGTAGGATGAGGTCTTTTGTGTGGGCTTGCCATTGTAATGATTCGGGTCTTAGGCAGTCAGCTGTCCTCATGGGGCTTTTCCGAAAACCGTCAGTACTGCTTACGGCCTTTTCGTGAAACCAGGCTTAACTATTTGTTTATTTTTAGACGCTTTCATAGAATCAGTCATACGGATCCTGCATGTATGGAATTATTTTCTTACATAAGGCAGGCAAGCAGGCAGACAGACAGACAGGCAGGGAGCGAGGCAGACAGGCAGGCAGTCAGGCAGGCAGGCAGATTTGCCTGTGCTCAGCATGAATTCATATGTTGATTCTATTGTGTGAATAGAGGGGAAGGCCCGAATGCTGCAGTGACATGCAATGCATTCTATACAACACAATGAGGCCGACTTCTCTTTCCTCCTATGACACATTTTAGACGCCAGAACCAGACATCGTGATACAAAAATTAAAAATACAACCACCGATCAATAGGCTACCACTTTTGCGTAACTGAGGATTAGGCCTATAACATAGGCATATCTGTCTTTCAGTTATGGACAAGCTCGGGCCATTGCACCGCAGCCTGTCTATTCAGTTAGACCTATCCCTAGCGTAAAGGAAAAAATTAACCGCCTGTATACAGGCCTATGATAGTATTCGTTAGAAAAGTTTTGACCGAAATTCCATGAACTGCAAGTTTGGGCCTGGAGTCTATACACTTGTAATTCCCCAGATAGCCACGTCTATTGGGCTCTGAGAAATGAGTATGCTTATAGAGCGAGGCTTCAAACACTCACGAGTTTGCGTTTAATACACTGAGCATGAAAATTCGTGCAATTTTTAACAGACTGCAGTAGCATATAAGCTTACATGATAATTACACACAATCTAACAGTAACATGAATAAGACAAGATTTATAGCGAAATTCTCTTAAATGCAATTTACAGCTTGCACTATACACGTAGTTCGCCAATGGTATATGAACTTTTCTATGTAATGATCTGTGACTGGTTCACAGCCTTCTGAGATACACGTTAACCTGTAGGCCTACACGTGTGTTTTGAAGTTGCAAATCCTCTTGCATTCAGCAAGAAATCTTCACGAAGTTTTTAGCACAATGTTATAACGTCTAAGCGTACATAATATGTAACTGGATCCAATTGTTCAACGACAAGAAACAGTTGTACCGTACACGTACATTTTTGTGCTGATTAATAGAATAGATCTATGTCGGCACAATATGCTAATAAGTACTATACTGTCGCTCATTTATATTTCATGTGATCTTAGACGCACAGTTATTAGCAGTTCAGGACAGCCCCAGGCCACATACAAGTTACAACATAACATAACATGCATAAATGTATATTTCTGTGCAAGAGAGTACCAGATAGTGCAAAAATAGTGCAGCCCCTTATGATCAGCCTAATCTGGCAAAATTTTCTAACTTTAGGACCGGTTTAACTTTTGAAATGTTCTACTGCCAGCTAATTTACAAGGCTTTTTTCTCGGAAGTTCATAGCTGACCCGGCAGAGATTGCTATCATCATCATCATCATCGTCATCATCATCATCATCATCATCATCATCATCATCATCATCATCAACATTATTATTACGAAAATTACACAGAAATATATGATACGCAATTATAGTCAGCCACCGGGTGAAGAGCAGGTTAAACAGAGTTGCAACCTCCAACCTCCATTGTGTCATATGCCCAAGGGGTCAGTTGTTGTGGCCGTTTTTCTAGGATTCTCCCTGATCAAATCGAAGATCTGCATAGACTGTGCCTTCGTTCGATGGTGCGACCAAATTTCCACCTGGACTTGCTTCTCTGATTGTTGCGTACTGAGTGGAAGAGTTTTCTTGTGAATTTTTACCTTTCTTCTTTTTATCGATCGTCTCCGTTGTTCCATTGTCTGTGTCTTTCTGTCCGTTATTCGGTACGAATTTCTCTGTAGACCGAGCGTTTCGACTGTCACCGCTGCAAACAAATTTTTATTTATTTATTATGAAAAATTTGTTTTAACAGACGTGCTGGAAACTGCAGGACTTTAAAGCGCTTTGAAAACTCTTTGTGGGACACCGTTTACCCGAATGTCTTGACCGCTAACATAACGTAGAGTGGGCGGGTTCGAATTTCCTATGAGACGGTTACTGCCTACTATGTCATCATACCCATAAGTGACCCAAATGCAATCTTTATTCTCAGCTGGATCTCATTAAACGTTTTTGGGCATGCAGACATGCGCAGGGCATTGCATCTGAGCAACTCCTTCACACACAATTTGATGGTCATTCGAGATTAGCTCCTAATAAGAACAGGAACAATAACTGAACCGCTGCTCAACAGCTAAACACTCAGGTTTCCACTTTCCCCGTAAATTATTAAACCTGAATAGAATGACCATATGTATTCCTTTGATTTTAGTTAGACATATTTATCATTTGGCGAATACATGTCGTAATTTCGAGGCATAATTATATTTTAAAGACAATTTGCATAGTAGTGCTTACTCTGACTTCTGGTGGTCCATTGGATTTTGACCAGGCTTCTCCAACAGACTGTGAGTTTTGCTGCGGTCTCACTTCATACAACCATCGACTGATGTCTTGTGCATTATGAAAACGGTGCTATATAAGTAATTTTGTATTAGCTTAGGTCTACAGGTCTTTGAAATGAAATTAAATGTATGTGTCAATTATTACTGCAATACACTTTAAGGCCAACAGATGCAATACGCGCTGTGAGGTAGTTATTAGATACAATATTGTTTCTTGCCTGTTCCGATGTTTTCTGGGTAGGATTACAGCAACATAGACGATGACAGCGACGATTAGGATGATAAAAGGAACCCCGAGTCCAACCCCAAGTCCAATTGCCAGAGCAAGGTTTACGGAAGTAACGGAACCAGAGTCTGAAATTCAGACGGAGTTCTTAAAAGGCCTTAAAATCGGCCCTTCAATTATAAAAGGAGACTTATATCTACCAACATTATTTAGAAATTCTGCACTTCTGCCTCAATAGTCTACTGGTGCTACAACGTTATCCTACGCAGATATGTTGAACATTTAATTCTGAATGACATGCAGCTTGAACTAGGATTGACAAAAAAAATGTGTGAGAGAATGAAGACTTTAAGCTAATGAAAATTTCGGAGACGGACGAGATGATCGCAAACTCTCTGAAGGAGACAGTGGATGAAAAGGGATAGAAGGAGAAGAAGAGGAAAGTGAGGAGCGGAGAAAGAGGAGAAGGATGAAAAACCGAAGCATGAGTTGCCTTGTTATGATCATCGTTATCTCAACATTTATGTGGCACTACACGAAAGTGAAGCGTAGCACATCAGCTTACTGACAAGCACTGTATATCAAGTCAGACCATATGGTGTGTGTGTGTGTGTGTGAGAGAGAGAGAGAGAGAGAGAGGCAAAGAGACAGAGTGACAGAGACAGAGACAGACAGACAGAGAGAGAGAGAGAGAGAGAGAGAGAAATGGGAAGGCGGCCAATTGTTTTGAATGCAAATGGGCGGATGACCAGTTGACCACCGAAATGTATTACAGGCCTGTGTTATAGGTTAATGGATTCATCACACAACGAACTCCACTTTAAATGAACGTTTACCATTTAGGTGATAGCAATGTGAAGAATACTTTTTAAGTCGCTATGTTAATTATTATATTTATGTAATAACTAAAGTAATTCTTCTGACAAATTTTTCTTTTCATCTGCATAATGACTCATAATGAACGAAACTTCCGCTTTTAACGCATCATGCTGTAGAATCATTTCCGACTTATCGACTTTCAACCGAGCTTCTGTGGCGGATTAGGATTCTAACTGAGAGTTCATTTGCATCATCATGTAATATAATACCCCGTAACGGCGCTATAGAAGTCACTACATCAGATTAGGTCAGAAGTCAGAACCATAATTATTACAACGTATATCATTGTGCATAATGAGATTCCTTACTAGTGGAATTCATGGCGTTTTCATTTGGTGTGTGAAAAGTGGTGCTCATTTTAGGCGTTGAAGACAGTGATGCACTTGTAGTAGCACTTGAGGTTGTTCCTGCTGTTTCAGGTGTTCCTAATGGCGATTTCGTCGTGGTAGTAGATGTAGTAGTTGATGTGGAACTTGTTGAGGTGGTAGGCCTAGTTGTCGTAGTAGAAGAACTATATGGCGTACTAGAAGACCCTACATCTGAAACTTTAATTATCAATCACACGGAATGAAAACTTACGCCTTGTGCATGTAAGTTAAGGCCTATGAGGTAGACGTTGTGCTACAGGACAAACCTTCAAGAGTTTCGGGAAAGAAGATATTTAAGTAACCAGAAAAATTCTTAGGACGTATAGGACCTAATAATAGAAGCCAAAAGAACTGATCTGTCGTGAATGCAAATTCTTAAAAGCGAAACTGTTATAGGGCCTGCTGTCTGACATATATGTATGCATATGGTCATTTATATAGCGTCTCAGTTCAAACTAAATAAGGCGCTAATGCGACTGTTGACTAAACTAGTGTCAAATCCTTAGAGAAAGTAAGTCAGCCTAGTCGATTTCATACTTAGCGTCTATAATACCGTAAATTTTTACTGGACTGTTTCGAGTTAAGTCGTGTTTATAATGATTTTGTTTAGCTGTAATTTTTTACACTGTGTGGTAGCAGTTAGTTAATCTACCAGAGTTAAGTTAATGCGACTCTGGTTTTAGTATTGGTATTTAAAATGTTCTTGCCTTGACATATATATGGATAAGCTTGAGTGCAATTAAAATCTTTCCAGTTTGGAAAATCGCCCGAGGCTGTGGCCATGCATTGTGGAGCTGCTCCGTTTGGCTGATCAAAACTCCACGAAGTAAATGTAACCTCGGATGACAAACCAGTCACTAAAACAAATGCTGCTGCTATAGTTGCATTATGCCATTTAAAACAGCCCATGTAGATCAAATACGATTCGATAGGACTCACATTGATTTAATATCATATTAAGCGAAATTATATAAGATTCCAACACATCTATTCCAATTTAATGAGACCTAATCCAATCTGATTGGATTGAACTGATCAGATTAAATCCTGTCAGTCTATGGCATTGTAATTTCATCTAAACGGATTTAGTTTAATCTAAAAAATCTTATCCGATAAGCCCAAATGAGATCTCATCTTAAATATTCTAATCTAACCGACCCGAACTATAGATTGACTCATCTTACCTAATCTCTACCTAACTTAACCTAAGCTAACCTAAGTGGCATCTAATCTCAGTGGCACCTCATCTCATATCAAAACTCATGAACTATGCTCTAGTTTAATTGCAAATGCTCTGATGAGCTAATTGACGCAAAGTGAATAGCACAGATGTCATGTATCAGAATACTGTACAAGTCGTCAGAACACCTACCTGCATTTTGCCAATTCCACTGACTGTGTCGTAGTCCGACCCAAAATCTACTGGAGTCAACCATTCCGTCAAGAAGGGAAAGTTGAGAGAAAGAAGCCAGGTCGCATTTATTTTCAAGGCATTTGTTTCTTGAGCTGAACCAAGACAATTTCTCCTCGTATTTCAGATAGCATCGATTTTCCTTAACGAAAGCACTTCGTCCTGTTCCATCTCTGCATGCATCTGAAGGTACAGAAAATCCAGCTTGGGATATTTTTATCCTCGAGATAAAAAAATACACTTGCGGGCTACACCGAAATCTAACACGCATATGGCATATGATGCGTTTATAGTTAATAACGAACAATGAAAGTATGAAGAAATTAGAATTATTTACGAACGAAGACGAACTGAGTGACAGTTGTTTTGACCAAATGTTGAATTAAAATTCTTCTAAATAGAACAACATAACGCAAACTGACTAGCTAATTATAGGGCCTACTAGTCATTTTACATTGACTTGCAGTTGCAGTCACTTACCTGGATTAATTCCATTGCATTGGCAAATATATGAGTAGATGTCGATAGGTGGGGATGCGTAGGCGAGTAGGCCTACTTCAGTTGTTCCGTTAGCTACGAAGGCATAGCTGTTTGAATATTCGCCTTGCTGTTGAACAACTGCAATCATGTGAGCAGTGTTAAGCTACATGCCAACATCTGTTGCCGAGTTTAAGCAAAACATTTTCTTATGATGGAACATTTTGACAAACATATAGAAATCATCTAAATACTTATTCCATAATATCGGTATTAGACATAGTGATCGACAAAAACCTTAGAGATAAATAGATGTAATTTTTTAAGTAAAAAGTTTAACCGAATCAGAGATTAGAATTGTCGGAAAATCGGGGGGCCTTCTCAGTTCCTCCTCTTTGCCGAGTGGTTCAGAGCTCTACCAGGATGCCCGAAATCCCAGATCTCAACAAAGGTTGTCCGGTTCGGCTCTCGTGGTCTATCGAGAGGCTTGAATAAGTCACCAGCGACACACTCACACACGTAGAACACTGATTTATTAGTTCTTCTCACAGACAATTGACAGCGTCACATCTACAGGTAACTTGACATCGAGAGAACTGTTCAGCCGCTTCCCCGTCCTATCGTCGAGCAGGCACTCAGTCTTCTCCAGACTGTCTTCTCTAGCCTCTAGTCGAGCAGGTCCTCTAGCGACAGCGTCTCGGATGGCTGGTCCGTTGATCGACGGCAGGTCCTCTTCTCCGTCGAGACTTCTAGGCCGATGCAAAGCTCGAGGCCGAATCTCAAGGCGGTCTTCTCCAGACTGCTGTCCCATAAAATAAATTGTTTCGGCTTAACGACACTTTTTCATATCGAAGATGATTAGTGTCGGAGGCAGAAAGCAACCTCGTACTCCACGTTTAAATTGCGACCGAGCCACCCGCAGTAAAGATCCGAGAAATTAATCTATGATAAACCGACCCGACCGGGAAGCGAACCCGGGGCGCCGGCGTGACGATCGGGCAACCAACCCACTCGGCCACTCAGGATCTGCTGTCCCATGGCCAACCTCCGCCTTTTATACCCTTCAAAGGTGCCGAAAACCCTGGAGCCACATCACCCTTTCCATGGGGTGTCACTACAAATGTCGCCCATGTATTTCTTAATGCACCGGGTTGGCCTATGGTCTGAAAACGTCACCTCTGGTGCGATGAGTCCGTCCCTCTAATGCAATTACTAGAGGCCAATAGCTGAAAACGGCACCTCCCAGCATCTAGCCAACGGCGCCCCATAGGGTGTCGATTTATTGATCTGTGCAATATAATGAGAAATGCAACGAGGTCGAGAACAGTGCAAGAATACAGAACACGGGGAAGCTATTCCAAGTGGTGGGAGAGATCTGTGGCACAGTTAGCCCAAGAATGTCAACAGTAAAAGATAAGGCTGGAAAATCACTGGAAAACAAAGAAGGAATTAAACAGAGGTGGAAACAATACTATGAAGAGCTGTACAATGAAAGGGACCCAGTGGATAGTGCAGTGCTAGATGAGCTGCCAGCGAGTAATAGTCAAGAACAAATGGAGGATATACTCAGAGATGAAGTAGAAGCAGCCATCAGAAACCTGAAGACAAGGAAGGCACCAGGAGAAGACAATATCGTGGCAGAAATGATACAAGCTGGGGAGAGCTGCTCGGTGGAAATGCTGCATATACTGTGCAACAAAATCTACCAAGAAAAGAAATGCCCAGCAGACTGGGGAAAGGCAATTATTGTACCAATAAATAAGAAGGGCGACAGAACAGAATGCAGTAATTACCGAGGAATCAGCCTGTTAAGCGTCCCGGGGAAAGTGTACACAAAGATACTGCAGCAACGCTTGAGGAGATATGTGGAAGAGGTGGTGACCGAGGAACAGGCGGGTTTCAGGGCTGGAAGAGGCACAATGGACCAACTATTTGTAGTCAGGCAGCTGTCAGAGAAATATTTTGAAAAAACAGAACCCTATATAACAACTTCATAGACTTCAAACAGGCGTTCGACAGCGTGTGGCAGCAGGGACTGTGGCAGGTGCTGAGAAACTACGGAGTTCCGGAGGAACTAGTGGCGCTGCTGGAGGATCTATACAGCAAGTCAGTGAGTGCAGTGAGAGTGGACGGAGAATTAACAGAGTGGTTCAAGATCATGGTTGGTGTAAGACAAGGATGCGGGCTGTCGCCGGACCTCTTCAACTTGCTTCTGGAAGCAGTGATGAGCCTTGCACTGAGATCTGTAGAGGCCGGAGTCACAATTAATGGTCAGTTGCTCAACAACCTGCGCTTTGCAGATGATATTGATTTGGTTGCGGAGACACCGGAGCAACTGCAGGAGCTGACGGACAGGGTAGATGACAGTAGTAAAAGATTGGGCCTTAAAATCAATGTGCAAAAAACCAAAACAATGACCATTGGAAAACAGCATGAAGATCTGGAGGTTACACTGGAGAATAAAGCACTGGAACAGGTAACAGAGTTTGTGTATTTGGGAGGTCTGATAACGGAGGATGGCCGATGCACAAAGGACATCAAACGTAGAATTGGTTTGGCGTGTGCCATGTTCGGCAAACTGAACAAGATATGGAAAGGAAACAGCATATCGACAAGAACAAAGCTGAAACTGTATGGAGCTTTTGTCATCCCAGTGCTGCTGTATGGATCCGAGTGCTGGTGCATGCGCAGAGAGGATGAGAGGAGATTGCTGGTGGCGGAAATGAGCTGGCTGCGAAGAATACTGGGCAGAAGTAGGAGAGACAAGATCCGAAATGAGGTTACCCGAGAAGAGCTGGGACAGAGGGAGACAGTGGTGGATAAGATCAGGAAAAGAAGGCTCACATGGTTCGGGCATGTGACGAGAATGAACGACAAAAGGCTTCCAGCCGCGGCTCTGTATGGACATGTGGAGGGAACACGAAGTCGAGGAAGACAAAGAAAGACCTGGATGGACAATATAATGGAGGATTTGAGGGCACAAAACATGGACATGAGGGAAGACATGGATAAAATCAGAGACAGAAAGATTTGGAGATGTCATGTTAAGGACTCATCGTTGGCGCACGCCTGACGGAGGAGAGAGAAGAAGAAGAGCAATATAATTGCCACAGACACAATATAATTGCCACAGAGTACATCTCAAAACGTCAACGGTGCGGTGTGCAATTCTCTCGGTGCCATTTACACAAATTAAATTAATGGCACTCCATAGAGTGTCAAATCAAGCAAGATATCAATACAAATCAGTTCAAAACCGTCACCAACACAATTATCACGGTGCTGACTTATAATCAAATATCGGCGCTCCATAGAGTGTCGAATCAGCCAATCTACCTATAGCAGCTCAATAGGTGCCGATTCAAAATCGTCACCTTGGCGCTCCATAGTGTGCCAAGTCAATTATGAATTTCGCAACAGAATTACCATATATAAGGATTGTTTATTGTTTACTTACCTGTTCCCGCGTATTGGCTTCCATCCAACCAACGCCAGTTGTTCGAACCGTTATCAGATGCATTTGCACCCAGCCAAACATCTCTACCATTTAACTGGAAATGGCTGAGAGCGTCAACGAAACTCTTCTGACGATTGCTATCATCAGCTACTGGCAGTGTTGAATTATTTTCTTTGCATCTCCGTTGTGCTTCTATCCATGTCCTTTCATTATTATCCGGCATCATGAAGCAGCGCTCTCCAGAACAAAATGGAGTCTGAGCATTGGATACTGACAAACTACCTAGAACTTTAAAAACACAAATATAATTTTAAAATCCTCAACCCTATGTTGAACAAGTAAGTTTTTTGTATGTTAAGTTAACACGTAATAACTCTTAAAAGTATGTAGTTATTGCTTCTCTGATAAGATTAGTTGCTGACGCTAAGGTTTTTGTGAGGCGCAGTGTAAGAACTTTCAAGAATCACCCGCCGATTATGAAAACCTACAATATAAATCTTTTGAAAGTTTGGGATATCTACGAAGTCAGACAGGTTCGCTTTGATCGAGTTTATTCGTGACAGTCGAAACTAGAAACGTCAAAAGACCAATCGGAATTGGATGACATTGAAATCATTTCTTCTTAGTGCATTATTTAATCTGAAGGCAGTCGCGTTCACTTACCAATTACAAAACAGGCTTTCACAAACATGTCCAATCTGTATTGTAGACAATCTTCTGCATAAAGAAAACCAAATAGGGGTATTCATTTTTATTGCAGCTTTATTTAAATGCTGCCCAAATCATTGACAACAAATGTAGAAGTGAGAAGCTAAGGATTTATTCATATCCACAACATTGGCAAAAGAAAAGAGAAGTCTAAGTGTAATGTGTATTAATCGAAATTGAATGTTTTGCTGTATTGATTGTCTCTATATAGTGTATGGACAATATTGCGTCCAGTTTCAACTGTAAGAAAGACAAACTGATTTACATTTTAGAAAGCTTAAATAAGGACTCACATGCTTTGGTAAGCATGCCAATCATTGAGAGGATAAAATGCCTTGATATTCGAATACCGAGTTTTCGGAGGCGTTCCAAAGGCAAGATAATTAGGCTAGCCAAGAGACATCCAAATTATTCCTATAGAACTTTTCTGAGGCGTCCTCCATTTTAATAGCCAAATATTTACGCAGGCATTATTGTTGGTTGATTACATAATGTCGATACATTAGTTGGTCGGATTTGTAAAATCGTCAAAGAGAATTCGTTACATATTTTAGCTCCCATATTGTATTCATTACCGTGTAGGTTAAATGAATTTAAAATATGCAAAAGTGTTAGATTTAGGAAAAGAAACACAACTTACCGTTAAAACCTCACGATATAGTCATATACAAGGAAGTACTACTACAAATTATGAATAGCCTGTTCCTTCTTACAAGAAGCACAATAGAGTGGCTAGGGCAATAGGCCTCTGCATGCGTAGGCCTTTGAAACGCACGAATTCACACAAGTAAACATTTATTTGGATAGCCACTCGGCTTTAGATTGATAGGCTATTATAGGCTATCATTTCATGTACTAAATCAGTATACGGTTGTATTTGTTGACAGCAGTCGATTGAGTGAAATTTGGTCTATGCATATGCTCATTAAAATGCAATATGCCGAACGTTATACTTATGTAGGCCCTATTGTAGGCCTATGTAGGCCTATGCATTTGCGTATGTACCTTAACATATTATTTGCAGCCTCTTAGAATTCCACAAAGTGCTTCTCGCTAGCATAGCAGATGTTGTGGTTCCAAAAGAACAAGTTGGTCGATATATATTATGAATGTCGAACATGTTGCTGCAGTCGTTCTCCATTAGAGGTTTCTCGCTGTCGCGATGAAACCAACCAATGGATTTCCATCCACGGCTGCTAGTTTAATGATTGAATCTACGACTGTAGGCTACTAGATAGTACCCTCCTTTCAAAGCTCTGAAGCGTACACACTACACACTATAGCATTGTTAGGCTGAGAAATTTTGATTTAGTCAATCGTAATTCAATAGGATTGCAAGCACGTTTCTTTGTATACCTAAAATATAAATATGATAACAATAATAATTACTTAATTAATTGTTTCAGAAAGAACTAAATGCATGAAAATGCGTCAATTACATTTTATATAGGCACAGGCATATCCTAGATCATTCATAGCCTACTCATTGACCTCATTATCACCATGTGTTCATTAACAAATCATCTAATGACCATGCATCGATCGATGGCGCTGAGCAATTGTGAGTGAAGGACTTGTTCAAGGTCACTACACAGTTACCGTCTCAGGAGAGGAGGCTTGATCCCATATTATACGCGTTCAATAGGCTACCGTGTGCCACTGTGGACAGACTGATACTGTATAAAGCAATATATCTGGTCTTCTGACCGCTCCAATGAAGAGTTTCAATCACTAGGCGCTATACAAAGGTGTGATCACAACCACACACACCTGTTTTCTTATTTGTACAATGACAGCTACAACGAGAACCATAATGATGACAGCACAAGGTATTTCTGTACCGACCCCAACTACTACTCCAGGTTCAGAACAAATAAACCCTCCTCCGTTACTGTTCTTCTTATCCGCATCTTCTTCGTGTGTATTGGTGGAGATGCGTAAGCGAGGACCCCAGTTGAACCGTTATCCATGCTGGCGTAACTTCTGTTGTACTCGCCGCGATGTTGAATGTCTATAATAGATCTACATTAATATAGTCGGAGCTAAGCTACCTGATCATACCACTTTAAAGACATTCAAGATATCCATCTGTTTTACTGCTCATTTTAGCAACGCCACCTAGCGAATGGAAGGCTTAGTCAACGTTATGGGGTAGCGGATATCGATCCCGCTTCCTACTTGATGTACTGCTCTTCACGCCAGTGTATTACCATTCATCAACGGCCCACACCCAAAAGATCGTTATTTTAGATATAACTATCTAATATAAAGTTCAACCAAGACCTTTTCATAAAAGATTAGGAAGACATATTTGTCTTAAATAAAGAGAAACTTAGACCGGGTAAGAATTAGAACTACGCCATACAGCTGGAAAGAAACTTCTGCCAAGGTAAATATGTCTAGAGTAATGCAAAAGCCATTGTGTTCTTGTATACAATTTATATGTTCCCGTCCAACCATCGCCGGTGGCCAAGCCCTTATCAGATGCAGCTCTGTACAGTGTACATCCCTTTTTTTCTTGACATGATGCTGGCTTTTGTAGTCAAGTAGAACCAAATGAAGCCAGGTTACAAAATAGATGGGCGTTCGTCGCTGTAATACTAGTGTTGCACGGTGGCCGACTGGTTAGAGCGGTTGACTTGTAACGCGGAGAGTACGGGTTCGATCCTCGTCCGGGCGGTTACAAGTCCTACGCACACATCAATATAATAATTGTTTCTGCGCCGCCGAGGCGTGTGCACTTAGGAGCTTTGGGCCACCTTTGGAAGCATGGCGCTATCAAAGGCAGTTGTACTGTTTTGCATTGTATAGTCCATGTGGTATTGTGGATCCAACTCGGTCATCCATCCCTTGCAGGTTAGTAAATGAGTACAAAAGCAAGTTGCGAAGTAAACACAAACTGTTCTAACGTTGAACTCCGTTGGTATTTTGGTGTGTCCATAGGAGTTTTAGAGGACTTTTGTGCAATGCGATTATTACCTTTTACCTTTGCCTTCATCGATTTCCGTTTTGCAATTCACTACTTATGTCGACCTATGTCTTTACCACTGTTCTGTCAGCCCCTGAAAACCAGTTCTTCGATCATATTATATGTTGTCAAATCTGATGAGTTTTCTTGAGAAGGTGATTTATAAAAACATCTTCTGACAGCAGAATTAATTGTGCATGAAATAAATTGGGAAATGCTTTAAAAACCTATGATAACCTGTTAAAGCATCCCGAATTATATATTATTCAGAAGCAAGCCAGTTATCCCTCGCAATGATGGATCAAACACATGCGTTACTGAGGAATAAATTTCCAAAACAAAAGCAGATTCTTTTTCAGAAGAATCTAATATAGTAGTCACCAAAACTCCATGTCTATAATATGAATATGAGCATACAAGGGAAGATAAGAACTCGGTGATCAATCACTTAAAGAAAACTTGAACAATAATAGGCCTATTCTAAAATTCGTAGTATTAGGCCTGTTATGTCTACACCTGCTCATATTTGTGATTGTGGTAACTGTTCGTATTGCTGTTGTTCTTGAAGTTCGTTGCGGTTCTGCAGCTGTTCATACTGTGGGGACTGTGGTAGTTGTTCGTATTGTGGCTGTTCTGGAAGTTCGTGGCGGTTCTGCAGCTGCTGATAGTGATCGTTTGCATCGCTTTCAACCGTTGGCAAGGCAGAAGTAGGCGATGATGTAGAAATTTCTTTTGAATTCGCGATCCTTGGGTCTCCAGATTCGAATTCTGCACCATTTCTTCTAAGCTTCCTGCTCATCAAAATATTTTCTTATATCAGCCTAAATATTCAGCTCAAAGATGAATAAAATTAGGTCATGCAATTGAGTCTTGGTTCCAAACGTTCTGAATTGTCAATAAATGAAGCAATAATTAGAAAAGGTGGCTCGGTATTTGTAATGAAAATGGTCACAAACGTTAATCGATTTACCAACTAGAGCATACATTTTATATACTACTACATAATTTAGGCATGTTTGCATGCATTATGTACTTATGTTCGTATAATAAATAACATTCTTTTAATTCTAGTTATACATATTTTTCTTTGGGAAAATATAGGCCTACAATAATTTTCAGGCATAATTATATATAAAAACAATTTGCATTGTGTATATTTCGATTTCCTTGGTCCATTAGATTTTGACTTGGCTTGTCCAACATCTTGTGATTTTTCTGCGGTTTCACTTTACACGACCATCGACTGATGTCTTGTGCATTATGACAACGTCTATGTAGAGGTCATTGTTTGATTAGCGTAGATTCACAGTTCTATGAAATGAAATGTATTTGCCAATAATCATTCGCAATACACGTTAAGACCAATAGATGCAGTAAGTATTGTAAGGCAAGTACTGGATACAATTTTTTCTTGCCTATCTTGATGTTTCCTGCGTCGGACTGCAGCAACAACGACGATGACAACGACGATTAAGATGATGAAGGGAACCCCGAGTCCAACCCCGAGTCCAATTGCTAGAGCGACGTTCGCGGATCCAGCGTCTGAAAATCAGATGGAGTTTTTAATAAGACCTTAAACTAAAAGCCTTCAAATGCAGAAGCAGAAATATCTACGTCTACATGGCTGCATTGTAGCCAGAAAATAATTTCGTGTTTTTCCATTGGACCTGGTCCTATTTTTTACATTTTTATTATTTTAATAACAGTAATGCATTTATTTGGGGAGGGGTAGACCCATAACCCCCTAATTCGCCCATGTTACATAGTTTGGAATTCTGTACTTTTGCCACAATATTACGGTGATGCTACAACGTAATGCTACGCATATATATATCTTGAACATTTAATTCTGAATGACAGCTTGGACTAGAATGGTCTTCGACGTAGGCCCTATACATTGCTAGGGAAAGAATTAATGAAGCTAGGGAAATATTCACAGAGGGGCGAGATGGCCACATGCGGTACATATACCCTCTGAGGACGAAAAAGAGATAACAGAAGAAGAGGATGCGCGAAGTAATTTCTCCAGTAATTTTTTTAAAGAGAAAAGGATGAAAAATAGCCATAGGTCTCCTTGTTATCGTAAGGGTAAGTTCAACATTTCTATTGAGCTATGGCACTACAGGAAATTTAAGCGGAGAACAGTAGCTTACTGACAAGCATTATATATTATAGAGTGAGGTTGAGAGGCAGACCGAGGAGCTGTTATTGTGCTATTATGACAAAATTGAGAGAAAAGGGGAGGCGAAGGATTGGGTGAATCAGTGTAAGATTTCTGGAAAAAGTGGGACTTCAGTTTTGTATGCAAATGAGCGGATGACAGCCCGACATGTAGGCTATTGCAGGCGTAGTAGTTCTGTGTAATAGGTTAATGGATGCACCACACAACGAACTCAACTTTAAGCGAACCTTTACCATTTCGCCGACAGTCGTGTAAAGAGTGTTCTAAAAGGTTATTGATTTGTTATTTTAATAATTAAGGTAATTTTGACAGTAATTGTTTCTTTTAACTTTGCATAATGACTCATATATGAACAAATTTACGCTTTGAAAACAGCATCTTTTAAAACAATTCCGACTTATCGGTTTTCAACCGAGCTTCTCCATCGGATTATGATGTTAAATGTGAGCTCGTATGCATCAGCTACCGTCATGCAATATGTAAACGGCGCTATGGAAGTCACTTCATCAGATTAGGTCAGAACCATAATTATTACAACGTATATCATTGTGCATAATGAGATTCCTTACTAGTGGAATTCATGGCGTTTTCAATTGCCGTGTGCAAAGTGGTAGGTGTTGAAGACAGTGGTCTACTTGTAGTAGTACTTGTGCTTGTTCCTGCCGTTCCAGGTGATCCTAATTGCGATTTCGTCGTGGTAGTAGATGTAGTAGTTGATGTGGAACGTGTTGAGGTAGTAGTTCTCGCAGTAGAAGAATTGTATGGCGTACTAGAAGACCTTATGTCTGAAACGTTAACTATTAAACACGCGGAATGAAAAACTTCCGCCATGCGCAATTAAGTTAACTAACTTACAGATGACGTAGACGTTAGACTATACGACAGCACTCGTGAATAAGTTGGTTCCCAAAGCTTGGCTTCCCAGTGGCGCTTTAGAAGTTTGGAGTTTACGATAACGATCATGACTACGAACACTGCGTGAGTTTACCGAAGGAGCTATAAAAGTAACCAGTAGCATTCCTAAGATATACAGCGCCTTCTTATGTTTTTGTTTGATTAAGACTTATTGCAATCTAAGTAGGCTATCCACTGGCTGTAATTTAACGGGATCCATGATCCCTTCTGGACCCCATGTAACCAGTAGGCCTACATATATATAATCATTGCCTTATTGTTTCATTGTTGTTGTTCTCTTCCTAATATTGGTTACATAAGTAAATGACTGATTGAAATTACTGATTAATTAAATTAGATTATTTTGTCTGTAATGCGATTTTAGCTAAAATTGTGGCAAATTAGATGATTTTGTCTGTAATGATATTTTAGTTAAGATTTTATATTCTTTTGTTATTGTGATTTTTGATGGATCCATCTTATTTTATTTGGTTTTATTTGTTGTTTGTTTTTTGAGCCCTAGGCTTACTCTATTCTAAGTATCATTGACTGTCTTTCTTTCCCTATCTGTATTTTTTATAGGTGTCCCTATTTAGCGGGATCTATGATCCCTTGGGCCTCCTTGTAGCCAGTACATGTCAAACCATTGTCTTACTGTTTCATTGTTCATTTTTTCTCTTCTGATGGTTACAGAAATAAATGATTGATTGATTGATAATAATGTGAGTTCAACAGAATTGATATGACGCGAATGCAAATTCTTAGAACTGTAACAGTTGTAAGCTTAGGGCCTGCCATTTTGAAATGTTGGCCAAGCTGGTGTAAAATTCTTATCGGAAGTATGTAAGCCCAGTTGATTTTATACTGAGAGTCTGTGATATCGTAAATGCTTACCTACTTTATAGAGTTAAGTGGTGTTTATAAATGATCTGCCTATAGCTTAATCTTATATAATTATCGTATCAGCGTGCGTTGGCAGTTTGTTGATCTACCAGGCCTAACAAAAGAATAAAATTATCGGCTTTAACTAAGTTAAAGTTTTTGCTAAATTTTACTATGTCCTCTGTCATATCTAGATATATGAATCGGAAGAGAATTGGTTTGAAAGACTTTACATGATTCTGTTTAATACGTGTGTCTGTCTTTAAGCTTAACTCATTAACAACGAGCTGCACTGGTTTCCCATTCACTTTATTACACGTTGGTATCGTTAAAGTGTTAAAGCACTGATCGGATTTTGACACGCTTTACGATGCAAGTTTAACATCTGAACATTATTGTCTTGAAAGTTAAGTGACTGTAACTCTGGTTTAGTTATTGTTACTCAAAATGCTCTTGCCTTGACATATATATGGATAAACTTGAGTGGTGCCATCAACATCTTTCCAGTTTGGAAAATCACCCGAGTTTATGGCCATGCAATTTGGAGCTGCGTCGTTTGGCTGACCAATTCCCCAAGAAGTAAATGTTACATCGGATGACAAACCAGTCACTAAAACAAATTATCGTTTTGAAAGCAAGCCATGTAGATCAAATACGATTCAATAGGATTCGCTATGATTTAGTCTAATCAAAATGTCATCACAAATTGAAAGAAAAAGTGTACGATTCTACAAAGATTACTTCCAATTTATTTCGAACTACTTTAATCTTACTTTATTGAACTAAACATATTATATTCTTATCAAGTCCTATCTATAACAATGTACTTTTATCTGATCTGATTTACTTTGATCTAATCAAATGTTATCTAATAAGTTATAATGAGATCTCAGCTTACAGGGATCCTGAGTGGCCGAGTGGGTTGGTAGCCCGCTCTCCACGCCGGCGGCCCGGGTTCGCTTCCCGGTCGGTCGGTTTATCAGAGATTAATTTCTCGGATCTTTACTGCGGGTGGCTCGGTCGCAATATAAACGTGGAGTACAATACAATACAACACAACACAACACAACTGGGGCGCGGTGGTATAGGGGTATGTTCGGTGCCTTGCAGCTGGAGGGTTGCGGGTTCGAATCCACCTCAAAGCCGCCGCGTAGGGACCCTGGGCAAGTCCTTCACTCGCAATTGCTCACGCGCTTCGGCGTGAAACTCCGATTCAGCATCCGCGCAGTAGTCGGGAGCGCCTCTGAATGGGCAATCTGGTAGGGGCGCTATAACAAGTGTTCAAATACAATACAATACAATACAATACAATACATCATCTTATTAACCTACCTGAAGAGTAATTTCACATTACCTCATATTACTTATTAGCACCAAACTCAACCTACAGTATGCTAACCTAAGTGGAATTTAATTCAATGTAAACATCTCATTTGATATCAAATATCGTTGTATCTGTTCTAGTTTCAACGCAATTCGTCTAATCTGATTGGAAACGAAATACAATACAATACAATACAATACATTACAATACTCGTTTATTCAACTCAGGAGCTGACAAAACGCAACTTTAACAAATCACATGATTCAGGGCTTCTAAGGGAGCGGTATAACTAAGTCAGTAGGCATTCTTATATAAAATGCGGGATATGTACGTAGTTACGGTCGTCTTTTTCAGGTAAGGTAAAGTTATGCGTCCTTGCTCGGAGGTTATGTCCACTATTGCGGGGTGGGGGAGTATATTTCGGAGAACATGGTAAGGTTCTCTTATGATAGCTTGACAGAGCCTATCGTCCGACTTCATGGACAGTTGAGTGGCTCCTTCAGCAGTGGCAGGCAGGAAACCACAACGGACCATTCTCTTGAACAGGTGGTCTATCTTGTCTCTATCTTTCTGGCTGGTATAACCCCACCATGCCGGGGAGGCGTAGATGATATGCGCCACCGTTGTTGCCATGGTGATGTTGTGAAGTGCTGCCGGTTGGAGTCCGTGCGAGCGGAGCACTCTCAAGGCATAAAATGAAGAGGAACTTGTGGCTAGAATCTTGTCTATATGGGCTGTCATCCCTAGGTTCGACTGTAGTGTAATGGTATATGAAAACACTCACCTCCACTGTCAATGACCTATTGCCTCCCAGGAAGGTCCGCCTTCGGAACAGCCCACTAACCCCTTGGTTTGATGGAGAGTGCAGGGCGTTGCGTCGTAAAGTGAGGAAGGCAGAAAGGCTTTTTCGAAGAACGTTGCTGGACGATGATCGTCGGGCCTGGATTAGAGCATTGAGGGAAAAGCACGACTGCTTCCGTGAAAAGAAGAGACCATACTGGGTGGACCGCATCGCTTCCAACTCGGGAAATTATCGCCGCCTTTGGAGGGACCTCTCTACAACTCTTGGACGGAGGCCTGAGCCTACTGTGGCACCGACCTTTGGTGCTGAAAACTACCTGCTCTACCTCAAAGAAAAAGTGCAAGAAGTTCGGAGAGCTACTGAGAAATCGACTCAGCCTACGTACACTTCAGCATGGTCATGCATGGACTCCTTTAGAAGCGTTACTGAAGCTGAAGTACGTTAAATCCTCTGTTCCTCGCCGTCGAAGAGCTGTTCGCTTGATCCTATTCCGACCTTTCTGCTTCTTGAGATGATTGATGATCTACTGCCGTACATTGTCTCCGTCTGCAATGCTTCGCTGGATGAGGCAATCCTACCGGCCAGCCAGAAGCGTGCCATTGTCAAACCTGCCCTTAAGAAGTCGGGGCTTGATCTGAACTTACCATCCAGTTACAGACCCATCTCAAACCTAACCTTCATGTCAAAGCTGATTGAGAGAGTACGTGGTTGCTGTCCAGCTGCTCCGATATCTTGAACAGAATGGTCGGATGCCAAACCATCAGTCTGGCTTTCGCAAGGGACATTCAACCGAGACACTCCTTATCCGTCTTTTATCAGACATCCACCAGGCTATGGATTCGGGCAGGGTTACACTACTGGCTCTTCTTGATGTGAGCGCTGCCTTCGATTCGGTAGATCATCAGACACTCCTTACAAGGCTCGCGGCATCATATGGGATCTCAGACCGTGCATTGGTTTGGTTCTGCTCCTATCTTGAGGGGAGGATCAGGAGGGTGGAAATTGGAGATGACAAGTCGGTCTGGGCGCATGTTGTTTGTGGTGTTCCTCAGGGATCAGTCCTGGGGCCACTACTTTTCATTCTCTACACAGCTGACCTCTACAATGTTGTAGCGTCGCTGTGTCCCACATCTAATCAGTTTGCTGATGACCTTCAACTGTATTTGTCCTGTCGACCTGAGGATTCAGTGGTGTGCGCGCAACAAATGCATTGTGCACTTGAGACGGTGCATGACTGGATGTCTGCCAATCGTCTTAGACTCAACCCGAGCAAGTCACAGTTTAGCCTATATGGTTCGGTATAACACGTGCACGTTGTAGGATCGATAAAAATGCTCTTGCATCGGCATCCCTTACTGGACAGTCCTGTAATGTGGTGAGGGACCTTGGGGTGCTTCTTGATGGTGGGCTTACGATGGCTGATCATGTTTCACATCAGTTTCCAAACTTAAACAAGTTGAAAACCATGTGCTTCGGGGATTATTTCCAGGGGTAGTGCAAAAACATTACAATCTTCGCCCCAGGCCGCACGATTTTAAGCTCCCAGCCAAAGACGATAAAAACTATATACCAAGAGTTTTATATAGAAAGTAGCAAATAAACCTTTCATATGAGAACAACGATAGCAACGAACTTACTATCTAACTTCTAATTTAACTTGTACCTGGATGCGGTGTGACATCCCGAATAATCAATAAACGAAGATATATATATATATACATATCTCCATGATTAGCTATTATGAGCTCAGGCAGATCCGAGTTATGCGCAGAACGCTGTCGCAAAGCGCTGCGGCTATGCTAATACACTCTTTCATTCTCACACGTCTTGACTACTGCAATGGGGTCCTCCTGGGCCTCCCTGAGTTCCGTCTTCATCAACTTCAGCTCGTTCAGAATGCAGCAGCCAGACTTCTGGCTGATCTACCGATATATTCACACATATCTGACTACATGCGACGTGAGCTCCACTGGCTTCCAGTTGCTGATCGTGTGCAATTCAAAATTGCTACGCTGGTTTGGAAGGCTACGACTGGCACTGCTCCGGACTACATTGCTGAACTGTGCCTTCCAGTTGGCACTCAAACTGGTCGGCGGGCTCTCCGGTCTGCCTCGCGAAATGACTTGATGATACCTTCGTTTCGAACCACCACCTGTGCTCGTCGGGACTTCTCGATTGCGGCGCTACGGATCTGGAACGCTCTTCCGCCGTCTGTGCGTGCTGCACGTTCTCTAAACTCTTAAAGACGCATATTTTCAGCTGTTTGACTCTTTAGTGTCATTAGCATAGATTTTATACTTAGACATACCGTTAAAAGTCGTTAGTACACCTACCTGCATTTTGCCAATTCCACTGACTGTGTCGTAGTCCAACCCAAATTCCACTAGAATCAACCATTCCGTCCAGAAAGGACAGTTGAGAGAAAGAAGCTAAGTCACAACTTTTTTCAAGGCATTTGTTTCTTGCGCTGAACCATTGCAATTTCTCCTCGTATTTCAAATAGCATCGATTTTCCTTAACGAAAGCAGTTAGTCCCGTTTCATTTGTGCAAACATCTGAAGGTACAAAAAATCCAGTTTGAGATATTTTTACTCTCGAGATAAAATAAATACACTTGCGGGCTACACCGAAATGTAACATGCATATGGTAGGCCTATATGATGCGTTTATAGTTAATACCGAAAAATGAAAGCAAGAAGAATTTACGAACGAAGACGAACTGAGTTACAATTGTTTTGACAATTTGAATGAAGGACCTTTCAAATAGAACAACATAGCGCAAACTGTCTAGCTAATTATTGGCAGTCATTTTACATCGACTTGCAGTTGCAGTCACTTACCTGGATTAGTAGCACTGCACTGACAAATAAAGGAGTAGCTGTTGGTAGGTGGGGATGCGTAGGCGAGGACATCAGTTGTTTTCTTAGCTATGTAGGCGTAACTTTTGTAGTACGCGCCTCGTTCTTGAACATCTACAATTACGTGAACAGTGGTATGCCACATGCCAACATGACTGTGTTAGTTGCAAGTCAACCATTTTGCTGTATGTATAAGCAAAACATTTGTTATGATCGAACATCTTGACACACATGCGGACACTGAATCATCTAAATATTTATTGCGAGTGAATAATATCAGTATTAAATATAAAGATCGACCAAGACCTTAGAGATCAACAAATATGATTGTTTAAATAAAAAACTTAAGTTAACCGAATCAGATATTAGAATTATCGTGTATGCAGATTGTCTATTGCTTACTTACATGTTCCCACGTATTGACTTCCATCCAACCAACGCCAGTTGTTAGAACCGTAATCAGATGCGTTTGCACCAAGCCAAACATCTCTACCGTTTAACTGGAAATAGTTGAGAGCGTCAACGATAATCATCTGACGATTGTGATTATCAACAACTGGTAGTGTTGAATTATTTTCCGTACATCTCTGCTGTGCCTCCGTCCATGTCTTTCCAGAATTTTCCAGTTTCATGAAGCAAAGATCTCCGGAACAAAATGGAGTCTGAGCTGGAGTCTGAGCATTGGCTACTGACAAACAACCTAGAACTTTAAAAACACAACTATAATATAATGTTAAAAGTCTTCCACCTGAATACATTGTTATGAACAAGTAAATTGTTTGTGTGTTAAGTTAGCAATTGTTCAACTCTAAAAAGTAGCCTATGTGGTTATTGCTTTCGTGCGATGATTAATTGCTGACGCTAAGGTTTTATGAGGCGAAGTGTATGGACTTTTCAAGAAGCTGACGATTATTCTGAAATTCTATAATCTAAATCCGTTGAAAGTTTGGGATTTCTACGAGGTCAGACAGATTAACTTTGATTGAGTTTATCCGTGACAGTTGAAACTATAAACTTCAAAAGACCAATCGGAATCGGATGACACTGAAATCATTTCTTCTTAGTACATTATTTAATCTGAAGGCAGTCGCATGTGAAGTAGGTTCACTTACCAATAACAAGGCAGGCTTTCATAAACATGTCCAATCTGTATCTGTATTGACAATCTTCTGCATAACATAAAACCAAATAGGAGTATTTCATTTTATTCCGAGTTGTATTTGCTGCCCAAATCATTGGCAACAAAATGTAGAAGTGTGAACCTAAGGATTTATCTATATCCGCAACATAATGCCTTACGAACTTATACTGAGAGGATCATATGCGTGGATGTTCAAATACCGAATGTCCTGAGGCAAGATATATTTAGCCTAGAGACATCCAAATCATTCCCATAGAACGTTTTGAGACAATAGGACTCGAAGGGCGTCCTTCTCAATTTTAAGAGCCAAATATTTACGCAGGCATATTTAGTATACAGGTGTAGGTTGATAACATAATGTCGCTACATTACGTGGTCGGATTGTAAAATTGTCAGACAGAATTCGTTACAAATTTTAGCTCTTAAGAATGTATTCAATATCGTGTAGGTTAAATGAATTTAAAATATGGCAAAAGTGTTAGATTTAGGAAAAGAAAGACAACTTACCGTTAAAACCTCACGATATAGTCATATACAAGGAAGTACTACTACAAATTATGAAGAGCCTGTTCCTTCTTACAAGAAGCACAGTATATAGAGTGGCTAAGGCAATATAGGCCTCTGCATGCGTAGGCCTTTGAAACGCACGAATTCACACAAGTAAACATTTATTTGGATAGCCAATCGGCTTTAGATTGATAGGCTATAGGCTATTAAGTTTACGTACAAAATCAGTGTAGCGGTTATGGATGTTATGTTTTTGTTGACAGCAGTCGATTGAGTGAAATTTGGTCTATGGATATACTCATTAAAATATAATATGCAGAACGTTATACTTATGTAGGCCCTATGCATGTATGCATCTGTGTATGTACCTTAGCATATTATTTGAGGCCTCTAAGAATCTCACAAAGTGCTTCTCGCTAGCATAGGGAATGTTATGGTTCCAAAAGAACAAGTTGGTCTAGGCCTATATATAAATGCGGAATATGTTGCTGGAGTCGGTCACCCTTAGAGGTTTCTTCTTTTCGCGATTAAACCGATCAATGGACTTCCATCAACGGCTGCTAGTTTGATGATTGCATCTACGACTGTGTTAGATATCGCCCTCCTTTCAAACATCCACCTCCTCAGCCTACAACGGTGGTGTCGCTTGTTTTCCGATTGAATCCACCGCTGCGCCTTAATTACCCCTCCAAACCTCCCACCACGACTCTGACACGCGGCCTAATTTCGACAAGTCTGCAACAACATCTCACTGTCGGCAAAGTCTGGCTCACCGTGTGCAAGACCAAGGCCCACAGAATTTTGAGACAGTCATTGAAATCATGGCAAAGTAGAGGAACGACCACACTAGGCCGACGCCTCGAGAAAGCCGACGGGTGCCGCCAGTGGCCCGCAGAGGGAGCGATGGGGGAAGGCTGTCTGGGTAGGTATATCCTTTACCCCATGATCTATCACTGTAACTTCAGTCTCGTGTCCACTCAGTTATTATTCCGAGAAAATTCTGTTCTATTATCTTTTCTTAGACATTTTGATCCTCACCCCAGGCAAACAGAATGCATTCTAGTAGCGTCCTTGTTCAGTAGGCTATTACGCGCAGAGCCCGGAGGGGCCATTATAAGTAAATAGTGCAATCGTCAAAAGGTAGCATTATAGGTATAGAGAACGACTCGCATAATGAAGAAGCGCCGCACTGTGCTCCTTTGATCATTCCACATCATATTTCCTCAAGAATATTTGTAGTGCTACTACCTTGAATATACTGACAGTATTTACTGATGCGTTTGTACTGCTATGAAACTGTCTTCAATTGTTTCTGCATTTGGTCTTGATGCAGTGGTCAACACAACAACTACAGCATGGACACAAGTAACGCATTCTAGTGAACTTACAACGCAATTTTCAACCACGGGAAATGTATCAATAAGCAAACCTGGAAGCGCAGGTACTTGTAAGCCTAAATTAACCATAATCGTGGATTCATTCATTCGGGAATTTATATAGCGCTCCTTAAAGGAAACTACTCAGAGGCGCTCAAGTGGATCATCATCGTCTTAAAAACACTAAAAATCTCGAACTCGATTTCAGTTAACGAATGAGACTGACACTTAAAATGGATTTAAATGCTGGAACTCAATAAATATTGCAGGACTAGTAGGCCTAACCAAGGTTATGGTGAGGCGAATATCGATTGATACCTAATGCAATATGATAACAGCGCTCTACAAGTCATTAGATTAATTAGATTGGAACCTGTTAGACTGAAACATGTATAATAATAGTAGGCATAAGCTTGTTAATGCAATTAACATAACTGAGGGCACAATTTAAAGTTAAGCGGAACTAGAGCTCGATGTTCCTCCATTCACATCCTTTTTTACATTGTTCTTGATGATAATCGTAATTCTTCTAAAGCGCCACTCAAAGCCAAGCGCAGGGCACCAGCTTATTCACGAGCGCTGATTAATAGGCTTTCAAGCATGAATTTATTCTTCATCGTTTTCATGCATTTCTTTTCTTCTACTCTCCCATTACTTTTTGTTCTTCTTTCTTTCTTCTCTTTCTCTTATATATTATCATCCTTTTCATTTTTCTCTCTTTGTAGACTACTTCCTTGGCACTATAGAAAAAAGGATGACAATAGAGCGATAATTCGCTTGAGAATAAAATATCCAATTGTAAATATCTGCAAAATGTTCTGTTTGCGACAGATCGAGTAACACCATTTTTAAAAATAAGATATTACATTAAAACGCATTTATTGTTTTAAATCAGCATCTCAAAGTGAAGTGAATGTTCCTCTGGCTATTGGACTCGGAGTTGGACTCGGAGCTGCTCTCATCACCGTGATCCTTATAATCATCACTGTCATCGTTGTACGAAGGAAGCATCGAAACCGGTAAGATTTTCATTAAAATACGAATAAATCATGCCACTTAACACGTTCAGCGCACTTTTCGTACCTTACAAAAACCCTTCACATTTAAGCAATGCATTTAAGACAGTTTTGTAAAAGTTTGCTGACCAAAGTCAGAAGCAACAGATCACAATGGACACCAGGTAAAGTGCGGAAGCGAGGCATCTTCACATCTCCACGGGCTGGCAGAGTGCAACGATAGAGACCCAATTGATTCGATACTGAAACACTGAGATCGATATTTACCAACGCGATGCCAAGTTATTCAGTGTACCTGAACTATGATCTTGAATGAGATATGCTTGCCAACCGGAAACCTTTCTCGCAAATATCCTGAAATAGTAATCATTATTTTAGACTCTACTGGCATAATTGCTCCTATATACCTCTCTGACTTCACATATACGCAAACCTTTATCTGCTAGCTCTCTTCGTTCGCTGCACTTTACTGACCGATTTGATCTTGTTGTCCCTCGGACCAGGACCGCTCTAGCCCAACGTTGGTAATTTGCTGTTGTAGGCTCAACTGCTTGGAATGACCTTCCCCTCCTCTGCGTGCAAAACTATTGTCTGCTCGTTCCCTCAAGATGTTTCTATTTCCCCGGGACTTCTACACTGAGAGCGCCTCTGAATAAGTCCATACTGCGAGAGGCGCTTTATAAATGTTTAGATACAATACAATCAGGGCTTCTCATTTGAGGCGATCGATCGATCGATCTCCTTGGTCGATCGCCTAGCAACGGAAATCGATCGCGCAAATCGAGCGCGATCGATTTAGAGAAACTGGAGCAATTATTTTATTTACCTAATTCACATTACCTTACTTTTTGCTTCGCGGCGGAGGTAAATGGCGCTAAATGTTCGGAACGCAGTGGAAACCAAATGACTGCTGAGTAATCGCTCCAATTCCGTGCAATGTGATTGATCATAACAACACGGTGGACACCTCCCGCAACGACATTTGTAAGTTGGAACGTCACTACCGGAAATTAGTGAAAGCTAAATGGCGGCGACGTGCCGAAGTGGAATAATAATGCCAGTTTAGCACGTTTTTGAATGCCATGGAATTAGGTGACTCCTAGTCAGATAGAAAACGATCGGATTGTGAAAAAAGTTACTGCAAGTTATGCAGAAATCACGCCGACAAAATTCGACAGGACTGTCGGCTGAAAGGTCAAGCCAAAACTGATTGCTCAGCCGAAGGCTCAACCAACGTTGTTAAATTTATGGTCACACGTCATTTTGCGTCAATGGTATACGTACTATAAATTAGGCTATAATATGCAGCTAAACGAATACGATACACAAAATACCACGTACACAAAAGCTCTCGAGGTCGATCGCGCACCGATCGCCTACGCAATCCAGCGCGATCGAGTTTCAAATCGCCTTCTATTTTCAAATGAGAAGCTCTGAATACAATACAATAATTTGCAATAATTTATGCATACTAATCATTTATGTTCATATCTTCTGCCGGGCTAATTAAAGTATGTTAATGAGGTATTTGACTGAACAAACACGCGGAGCGATGTTATTTTTATCCGTTTATATATTGACATTTTTGCAGCGAATCAATTAAAGACTCTAAGTCCAGAGAAAAGTTTGAAATCCAAAATGGCCGGATAAGCCCAGAGGAAGAAACAACGGAACTTAACGAAATCAGCCATGACAGCAAATCTCCGTTGGATGATGACGCCTCGCCTAACTACGCTACTGTCCTGGAAACCAGAGATCTCGAACCCAATTCCCATCATACGGTCAGCAGTAACAACCAATCACAGTTGGATGATGTCTCGCCTAACTACGCCACAATCCTGGAAACCAATCATCTTGAAGAAAATTCACAACATGCCACCACCACCAGTCAATCTCAGCTGAATGACACCTTGCCTAAATACGCTGTAGTTCAAAGAGCCAGAGATCTCAAACCAAATTCGCATCATACTCCCAGCCAATCACAGTTGAATGACGCCTCGCCTGTAAGTTACTACGCCACTGTTCAGGAAGCCAATGATCTCAACCCAAATTCACAACATGGAACCACCACCAGCCAATCGCAGCTGGATGACACCTTCCCTAACTACGCTGTAGTTGAAAGAGCCAGAGATCTTGAACCAAACACCCAACAAACCGCCACCAACACCAACCCATCTCAGTTGAATGACGCCTTGCCTGTTTACGGTATAGTCCAAAAAACCAGAAATATCGAACCTATTTCTCAAGAAACCACCAGTAGCAATAGCGAATATCATTTGTATGACGCCTCGTCTAACTACGGTGTAGTCCGAAAAGCCAGAGATCTTGAACCAAATTCTCAACATTCCGCCTCCACCAGCGAATCTCATATGGATGATGAGTCACCTAACTACGCCACCACAGTCCAGGAAACCAGAGATTTCGAGCCTATTTCCCAAGATACAACCATTAGCAATAGCCAATCTCATTTGGATGACCCCTCGCTTAACTACGCTTCGATCCAGAAAGTCAGTGATCTCGTACAAAATCCTCAACAAACCGACGCCAACGCCAACGAATCTCAGCTGGATAACATCTCACCTGTCTACGCTATGATCCAGATAGCCGAAGGTCTTACACAAGATTCTGAACCAACAGTGAACCAAAGCCCTGTTTATGCAGATCTTAACTTTTGTCAATGAGTTTCATAAAGTAACATTGTGTAGCATGCGTCAGACACGAACTCCTCATGCTATAATTATATAGAACATGGCGGTTTTGTCGATCAATTTAGCGTAGATCAATTATATCGACGGGCATTTTATTTTCAGAAGAATCCCAACGTTGGTGCAACACTGTATGATAGAAATGTTTTGGTAATATAATAATAGAAAACTAGAATCCTATTGTGATATTGGTCAAATTACCCGTCGGACGTGAGAGAGTCATTTTTAAAGAATTCTTTCATTTTCCTAATTTTTCTAATCCCTACGCAATGAAACGCAATTTGACCGGACAGGACCTCTTAGACCCGATAGCCGATTGGTGTGAGTGCTTGTCTTGTAACGCTGAGTGTCTGAGTTCGAGCCTCCCCATCAGACGATAACTGTGTAGGGTCCTTTGCCCATTCCTTCATGAACTGTTTTGCTTAGCGCCATCAAATGATCGTCAAATGCCCGATAGCGCATTGGATAACATCTGGCGTGGAGAGCGAGAGGTACCGAGTTCGAGCCCCGTAGGGCGAATTTGCTTTGTAGGCTGCTATTAGCGCCGTTGTATTGCAAGCTGTCTGTTCTGTTAGTAGTTAAGATTTAAATTCCATAACATGTAAATGTACAGCGCAGTGCGTTTGTCAGGCGCTTAATAAACAAAAGATATTATTATTATTATTATTATTATTATTATTATTATTATTATTATTATTATTATTATTATTATTATTATTATTATTATTAAATGATACTTAACTGATGACGCTTAATAAATAAAGAACTAATGAGATACAGCAGCAGAGAACGTACTATTTTTAAATCATTTACATTTTTATATGAATCGGTTTGCCAAGAAGATACAGTGTTAGCAATTTTAAATGTACCTGATTAATAACATACCTACATAGTCTGTATGTGCCTACGTTACTTCCAGATTTAGCCTACTTGACCTATTCCAGAATTTGAACTTGGCTTTGCCGTAAGCTAATCCAGTGAGATTCCTGAACGCTGACATTTCTAGTTGTCTGAACACTGTTTGCTTACTGATAAACTGTTTGTATTATACCTTCTCTCCCACGTTCTTTTCTCACCTTAAAACCGTTCTTTTTGGCCGTGCTGGAGTCGGGAGCGCCTCTGAGTAGTTTCCTTGAAGGGGCGTTATACAAATGTTCGGTATGAATGAATGAATGAATATTTAGCCTATAATATATTGTAGGCAGCGCTTGTGTGCCTCGCTTGAAAGGCTTTATATTAAATGTCTAGCTACGTATGCACAGAATTATTGCTAACTAAATTGCATCTTTTATTCAGTGCGTAAAAAGTAAGGTTGCGGAAGCATACTTGATCCTAAATTCAACTCCAACTATCTTCCCCTTTAGCCAAATTTAAGACAGTTACTTACTCTATTCATCCAAATATACGAACAAAATAGAACTTCTAGGTTCCTCCCGAAGACGTCTAGCCTATGGCAACTAGTTTATTCTGTTTAGGAGCACGAAATTCTCGTTTATCAACGTATCGAGCTGTTATATTTAACCAAGATTGGGCTTGCAGCATTCTCAGTAATTACATCCAGTGAATCGGCGCTATATAAATCAATGAAGGAACGATTGAATAATGAACGAACGAACGAGCGAATCATTTAGTGAAAATGTCGGATTAATGGAAACTGAAATGATTGAACCAAGACGCTTCAGTTAAGCTGGTTATTGTTTGACCAAGTCACTGACTAAAAGACCCTAGCAAAGGTTAAATTATTCTCTATGTTACTGTCTTCTTCTGCCTTCGTCTCTGTCTGTCTTTCTCTCTGTATAGGCTAATCATAATCATATTCTTTATTAATTCAAACCGACAAACGCAGTATGATTGCAATTCAGTATGAACGGATGATCACAAGTTTGACAAGTTATTACAGGCAGCTGAGTCGAATTTAACTGCATACGGCAGCCATGCAAGGCGCCCATCACGTCCTACATCTCATTTTACGAACTCCAATAACACGTACTTCCATTCTATTGCAATAACTTATATATTTTAGCATTTTAGCATTCATTATTGTTTTGAAGTCAAACTCCAACTGTAAACAATTCCTCTAAGCGCCTACGTTAAAGCTGCAATAAACTTCTCCTGGATTCCCAACCTCTATAGAGGCGCAATTATGCACTATAGAACCTTGGTTACACTCGCCGGCGCGCGCACACACACACACACACAGACCTCGATGACTGGATACCAAAGGGTAGTCCCCCATTAATACTTGGGTGATTCAGAGCGTGTCGCGCAGTGTATACGTTTGAGCTTATCTTACGTCCACAGGCATACAATATATCTTGCAGTGGCATGGCTCTGTTTTACATATCAGAGTGTTTGAAGCTGTACTATTTTATCTCACATGGATGAATGTTTACATAATAGGGTATTTGAGACAGCACTTCCTTTTCTCACATTGATCATCTTTACAAAATGGAGTACTAGCAGTTGTAGACCTACTTCCTTCTTTCATATGGGTCAGCTTTCGAAATGCAGTTTTTGAAGTTGCACTTCCTTTTCTCACTTGGATCAGCTCTATATAAAACAGTATTAGTAGTTGTAGAGTGTAGACTTAGTTTCTTCCTTCATATAGGTCATCTTTCAAAATAGGAAATTTGAGATGGAACATCCTTCTTTCGTTTGCATGCTCTGTCGTGAATTTTTGACGATTAGATGACATTTTGGATGTTGCTATATAGCACTACAAAGTGCATAATGGTTTAATTACATCGCAAGAGGTAACTAACTAACGACAGAGGTCGTCATACATAGCGAATCGCCAAACGGAGTTCCGGAAAACTAGAGTTAAAAGTTAACAATCTCATTTACACACCACACACAAGACTATAAAACGCCTTTATAAGCATCAAGATAGCCAACGTTAGAACAAATTTTAAACTTCCCAACTTGCTTTTTTTTCATTTACTGACCAGCAAGAGATGGCGGACGAAGTTGGAGCCAGATGAACCAATATTACCCATTACCCATCTATATTGTAACTCGGCTTCATTTGGCTTAACTTGACTAAGAAAGCCAGCATTATACCAACGAACCATATACGTTTATATAAGCGTGCATACAGGTATAGCCCTATGAGGGCTATACACACAACCGCAGATCATTCTCTATGTTCATACTTAAGTGTCTGCGAGCGTGCGATGCGCGTGTGTATGTGCATGCATTCGCACGGACTTACAATGTATGCATGCATTCATATATGCACATAATATGGCCACGTATTATGCATGAGTATTGACGTAATTTAGCCATATGGCTTTCCTGTATCGGTATTATTTTAAAGTCTTAGGCTTTTATCAGTGACAAAGTCTCAAATTCCGTTTTATTCTGGAGATCTCTGCTTCATCGAGTCCGACATTTCTGGAAGACATGGATAAAAGCACAACAGAGATGCAAGGATATCAATTCAGCGCTACCAATTGCTGTTTATAGCAATCGTCAGAAAAGTTTCGTTGACGCTCTCAGCCATTTCCAATTAAATGGTTTGGACTTTTGGCTTGGAACAGCTTCATCTGATAACTAAAAATCTCACTTAAGCGACTGCTTTCAGCAAAAAATATTCTAAAAACTGATTGAGTGCCTTAACTATAGACAGCATATAGCCTATCAAACTTAAAGCGACTGGCTATCCAAAAAAGGTTGGTTTGTGTAAATCATTCATTCATTTCGAAGATTTGCATATCCCTTTTGAGGTTATCTACACAGGAACACTCCCGACACAACCCCGGCTAAAGAGAACATTCTTTAGGTTGATATAAAACCTGTTGGTACTGGGCACCAAGCGAAGAGCCACCTGAAGCCCATTCTAAACTGCAGCCTTGTGGAGGCAGCAACAAAGAACGCACGCCGCTGCCTAATAGAGTATATCTACACGTAGTATACCTAATAGAGAGTCAGTGCGTCTCACAGCTTACGCCCACTATATTGAGCTTGCTGTAAGATTGAACTGGCTGTTCATAATTTGCATTAGTACTTCCTTGTATATGAACCACAACGTGGGGTTTTAACGGTAAGTTGCATATCCTTTCTCCTTTCTTATATCTAGCACATTTGCTATATTTAAATTTATCAAACCTACAACGTAAGGAATATAATTATGTGAGAGGTAAGATTTTCAACGAATTCTCATGAATTAAGGTCACTTATTTTGCAGATCCGACCATATATTATAGCAGTATATAAAAACAAGACATTATGTAGTCACCTACAGTAATGCCTGCGTAAATACCTCGCTCCTAAAAAGGGGAAATACGCCTCAGAAAGTTCTTTAGGAATGAATTGGATGTCTCATGGTTTATAATCTCACCCTTGGAACGCCTCAGGAAACTCGGTATTCGAACATCCACGCATTTTAGCCACTCGAATAAATAGAGTCTAGGCCAACAATTAGACTTCTTTTTACTTGGCCAATGTTGCGGATAGAGATAAATCCTTAGGGTCACACTTCTACATTTGTTGTCAATGATTTGGGCGGCAAATGCAACATGGAATAGAAGGAATACTCCTATATGGTTTTATTTTATGCAGAAGATTGTCTACAATACAAATCGGATATGCTTATTAAAGACTGCCTTGTAATTGGTAAGTGCGTGATACTTCGGTTTCAGAGTAAATAATATACTAAGAAGAATGATTTCAGTGTCATCCGAATCCGATTGGTCCATTGAAGTTTATAGTTTCAACTGTCACGAATTAACTCGATAAATGCGAATCTGTCAAACATCGTAGAAATCCCAAACTTGCAACGGATTTATATTGTAGGTTTTCAGAATCGTCGGCAGATTCTTGAAAGTTCTTACACTGCGCCTCACAAAAACCTTAGCGTCAGCAACTAATCATATCACAAAAGCAATAACTACATACTTTCTAACTTAACACGCGAAGAACTTACTTGTTCAACATAATGTTGAAGACTTTTAAAATTATATTTGTGTTTTAAAGTTCTAGGTTGTTTGTCAGTAGCCAATGCTCAGACTCCATTTTGTTCTGGAGATCTCTGCTTCATGATGCCGGATAATTCTGGAAGGACATGGATAGAAGCACAACGGAGATGCAAGGAAAATAATTTAACTCTACCAGTTGTTGATAATCACAATCGTCAGATGAGTATCGTTGCCGCTCTCATCCATTTCCAATTAAACAATAGAGACGTTTGGCTTGGCGCAGCTGCAGCTGATAATGGTTTTAAAAATTGGCTTTGGTTGGATGGAAGCCAATACGCCGGAACAGGTTAGCAAGCAATAGACGATCTGCATATATGGTAATTCTAACCTCTGACTGGGTTAAGTTGTTTACTTAAACAGTCATATGTATTTATCTCTAAGGTCTTGGTTAATCCTAATGTTTAATACTGATATAATAAAATAAATATTTAGATGATTTCTCTATGTTTGTTAAAATGTTTAATCAGAAGAAACATTTGTGCTTAAAGTACAGATTGTTGGCATGTAGCTTAACACTGTTCACATCAGGGTAGAGATTGGAGACGACAAGTTTGTCTGGGCACCTGTTGTTTGTGGTGTTCCTCAGGGCTCAGTCCTGGGGCCACTACTGTTCATTCTCTACACAGCTGACCTCTATGACGTTGTGGCGTCGCTGGGTCCTACATCTCACCAGTTTGCTGATGACCTTCAACTTTATTTGTCCTGTCGACCTGAGGACTCGGTGGTGTGCGCACAACAAATGCATTGTGCACTTGCGATGGTGCATGACTGGATGTCTGCCAATCGTCTCAGACTCAACCCGACTAAGTCACAGTTTATATGGTTCGGTACAAGACGTTCACGTTGTAGGATTGATGCCCTTGCATCAGCATCTCTTGGTGGGCAGTCCTGTGATGTAGTGAGGGATCTTGGGGTGCTTCTTGATGGTGGGCTTACGATGGCTGATCATATTACACATATCTCAAGGACAAGTTATTACGAGCTCAGACAGATCAGAGTTATACGGAGGACGCTCTCGCTGAACGCTGCGGCTGTGCTAATACACTCTTTTGTTCTCACACGTCTTGACTACTGTAATGGAGTCCTCCTGGGCCTACCTGAGTTCCGCATTCGTCAACTTCAGCTCGTTCAGAATGCAGCAGCCAGACTTCTGGCTGACCTGCCGAAATATTCACACATATCCGACTACATGCGGCGTGAGCTACACCGGCTTCCAGTTGCTGATCGTGTTAATTTCAAGATCGCTACGCTGGTTTGGAAGGCTACGACAGGGACTGCTCCGGACTACATTGCTGAACTGTGCCTTCCAGTTGGCACTCAAACTGGTCGGCGGGCTCTCCGGCCTGCCTCGCGAAATGACTTGATTGTACCTTCGTTTCGAACCACCACACGTGCTCGTCGGGACTTCTCGATTGCGGCGCCACGGATCTGGAATACTCTTCCGCCATCTGTGCGTGCCACTAATGCTTCATGTGGTTACATGGTTTTCTCTCGACTCTTAAAGACGCACTTTTCAGCTGTTTGATGGCCACGTGTTGAGCGCTTCTGTGAGACTCTTAAGTGGCGCTATATAAATGTCTTGTTACATTACATTACATTACATTACATTACATTGTAGATGTTCAACAGCAAGGCGAGTACTACAAAAGTTACGCCTACATAGCTAAGAGAACAATTGAAGTCCTCGCCTACGCATCCCGCCCTAACGCCAGCTACTCATATATTTGTCAGTGCAATGTTATTAATCCAGGTGAGTGACTGCAACTGCAAGTCAATGTGGAAATGACTTATAATTAGCTAGACAGTATGCGTTATGTTGATCTATTTAAAAGGACTTTCATTCAACCTTTAGTCAAAACAAGTGTTACTCAGTTAATCTTCATTCATAAATTCTTCTTTGTTTCGTTGTTCGACATTAGCCATAATTATCGCATTATAATACACCTTGCACATATTACACTTCGATGTACGGTAGTCTTCTTGCGTGTATTTTTGTCTTAAGAGTAAAAATCCTCAAACTGGAGTTCTTGTACCTTCAGATGTTTGCTCAAATGGAACAGGACGAGTTGCTTTCGTTAAGGAAAATCGATGCTATTTGAAATATGACGAGAACTTGCCTTGGTTTAGCGCAAGAAACAAATGCCTTGAAAATAGCTGTGACTTAGCTTCTTTCTCTCAACTTTCCCTTCTGGACGGAATAGTTGACTCCAGTGGATTTTGGGTCGGACTGCGTCACAGTCAGTGGAATTGGCAGAATGCATGTAGGTGCTCTTACGACTTTAAACAGTATGACTAAATGTATTACATTTGTGCCAATAACATTTCATCACCAATCAGAGAAGTCAAATTGCGATGAAACTAAAACAGATACCACGAGTTTTGATATGAGATCAAATGTTTACTTTGAATTAAGTTCCACTTAGGTTTGCATAGATTAAGTTATGTATATATTAAGTAAGATGAGGTAATGTGAGGTTATTTCAGGCAGGTTAGATTATATTATGTAACCTGCGATCTCATTAGAGCTTCTTACAAGAAAACAATTGATTAGATTAAACTAAATCCGATCCGATTAAAGTACATTGCTATAGATAAGACTTGATAAGACTTTAAACTGATAAGAATATCAATCAATCAATCAATCAATCAATCAAAACTCTTTTATTGAAGCCAAATCAAATCACATAACATTTCAACATAAAATATCAGGATTGGCCGCAAGAGGAGTCCCAAAAGGGATCAAGATCCCGCTAACTAGGGACACCTACAACAACATTTCAGAAATCTGAATCAGCTAAATCCTTGACAAACAGTGCAACATCAAGTTTCGTACAGCAATGCAAACAGTATAGTACATAGTACACAGTAAATGATTAACTCGATTCAACACACTATGAAAATATAAAAAAACCGAAAACCTTAAATAACAGTGAAAAAGAATATCCGGCAGGGTAGGTTATAGCTAATTTCCATTAATCAGGTAGACATTTTTTTTAAATATATGCTTAGTTCAGTAAAATTAGATTAGATTAGTTCAAAATAAATTGGAAGTGATCTTTGTAGAATCGCACACTTTTTCTTTCAGTTTGATGATATTTTGATTATACTAAATCATAGTGAATCCTATTGAATTGTATTTAATCTACATGGGTTGCTTCAAACAAGATAACTCAACAATGGCTGTTGATCTGTTTTAGTGACTGGTTTGTCATCCGATGTTACATTTACTTCGTGGACTTTTGGTCAGCCAAACGACGCAGCTCCACATTGCATGGCCATAACATCTGGCGATTTTCCAAACTGGAAAGATTTTGATTGCACTCAAGCTTATTCATATATATGTCAAGGCAAGAACATTTTAAATGACAAAAATAAAACCAGAGTTACAGTCACTTAAGGTTTCAAGAAAATATCTCCAGCTGTTAAATTTGCATTGTAAAGCCCGCCAAAATCCGATCAGTAGCTTAAAGACAGACACACAAATTAATGAGAAGTATGTAAACTCTTTCGAAACTTGAAATAAATAATGTTAAAGCCGATAGTTTAAATCTTTTGTGAGCCTGGTAGATCATCAAACTGTAACCGCACATTGCTATATTAGGCTAATTACAGGTAATCAAATCATTATAAACACGATTTAACTCTGACCTATCAAGTAAATATCACAGTATCATAGACACTCAGTATGAAATCGACTTGACTGAATTACTTCCTATTTCCAATAACAGTTTAACACCAGTTTAGCCAACATGTTAGCAGACTCTTCAACAGTTGCGTATCTCAGAATTTGCATTCACGGCAGATCAGTTCTGTTGAACTTGTATAATTAGAGCCTTTGCACCTTAAGAATGTCTCTGGTTACTGTGTGGCTCCTTTTAGAAACTCTTGAGGTATCTTCTTATAAAGCCTAACGTCTAGGTCAACGGATTTGACTTAATTGCGAATGGCGTTAAGCATTTTTATTCCATGTGATTGATAACTAACTTTTCAGATATCAGGTCTTTTAGTGCGCCATCTAGTTCTTCTACTCCGACAGCAAGGTTCAGATCATCTACTACATCTACAACCACGAAGAATTCGCCATTAGGATCACCTGGAATAGCAAGCACAAGCACAAATGCTAGTTCAAGTACACCACTGCCTTCAAGCACCACCAGTCTCGCAGACTTGGTTTCAAAAAATGAAAACAACAGGACTTCTACTAGTAAGGAATCTCATTGTGCACAATTATCAATGCTATAATAAGTATGCTTCTAAACTATTAAGATATAGCCTAGTGACATCTATAACGTCTTTATCGTGTTACATGATAGTGGTCGCTGCAAATGAACTCGCAGTTAAAATCATCCACTAGAGAAGCTCGGTTGTCAGCCACTCTGGCAGTCGATTCCATTCCCTGGGGGCAGAGGGATGGAACGCACGCGAGCCCATAACTGTTCAGACCCGTATATATAGAGTCTTCACTCTCTCACACTTTGTAGGTCTAAGTCCATTCTAGTTCAAGCTGTCATTCAGAATTAAATGATCAAAACATTCACATAGGATTAGGTCAGAATCTCAAACTATGTAGACGCAGATAATTATAATTATGTCCTCCCTTGAGAGGGTCTTTCGGTCTGCGGCGCGCCTTGTTGGTTCCATTCCTCGTTATGGTAGCATATCCTCGTAATCGTAATCAAGCATTTATATAGCGCCACTCAAACAGAGGCGCTCCCGACCCGAGCCAGTCTCTTCACTGGTAAAGGGAGGTTTTTCCGCGGCGCATGCATCATACTCTACACTGGCTTCTTCTCCGGCAGTGTATCCTATATCGGCTTTGCTTTCTCGTCTTGCCATCTTTCCTTCGGTTATCTCCTCGCACTCACTCGGCTTCCTTCTACGCCCAATTATTGAAGACTTTTCTGTATGATCAGGCCTGGCTTGGGAGCGCCTCTGAGTAGAGCCATTGAAGAGGCGCTATATAAATTCTATGATTGATTGATTGGTTGATATAAGTCTGCTTCTGCATTTGATGGCTTTAGTTTAAGGTCCTATTAAGAACTCCGTCTGAATTTCAGACGCTGGATCGGTAAACGTCGCTCTGGCAGTTGGGCTTGGCGTTGGACTCGGGGTTCTCTTCATCATCTTAATCGTCGTTGTAATCGTTATTGCTGCAGTCCAACGCAGGAAACATCGAAACAGGCAAGAAACTATTGTATTCAGTAATTGCCTTACAAACTTGGTCTTAACGTGTATTGCAAATGATTATTGACACATTTATACATTTCATTGCACAGATCAGTGAACCTAAGCTAATCAAAAATGACTTCTAAAACGCCGTTATCATAATGTAGGCTATAAGGCATCAGTCGATGGTCGTGTAAAGTGAAACCACAATCTGTTGGAGAAGCCTGGTCAAAATTCAATGGGCGAAGGAAATCCAAGTATGCACAATGCAAACTGTCTTTAATATATAATTATGCTTCGAAATTATGGTAGGCCTGCGTATTCTCCAACAGAAATATATGTGTAACCAATATCAAAAGAATATTATACATCATACGTACAGAAGTACATGATGTATGCAAAATATGCCTAGATTATGTAGTAGTAGGCTATATAGGCCTAACATGTATGAAGAGCTACTCTATCTAATTACCCCAGTGCACAAGTTGCTAAATACACTGTGCCCGGCTGAAAAGTGGACCGCTAAACGTTTTTCAATAACTGCTTGAAGGTTGAACTAAAAGCAATAAAATTATACATGCATTATCCTAAACCATTTTCGAATAAATCTGCAAAATATGACTTAACTTGATGCAGTAAAAGCAAAGAAATTGAATCTTAAAAATAGTTGGTAAAATTGAAAGTTTCCAATATAGGTCCTTACTTACACTCGCTCGCGACGTCATCATCGATGGAATACGTCACTTGTTTTGGTGTAAGCAATAAAGAAACATGGCGTATACAAAAGAAGATAAAATTTTAAATAAAGTATTGCGGCTAGAAAAGGGTTATGGAGCGAAAAGGTTTGTTACAGAATTTCCGATCAGTTTTCAATTTATATATATATATATATTCGTTTAATGTGAATCAGGTTGACAAGCAGCAACCGGTTACAGAGGTAAAGTGAAATGCGAGATTAGTAATTAAAATTCTATAGGTGCATTGTTTGTTCAGGGGTTACTGTTTTTGTAGCAAGCTCCTATAGAGGACCCTAGGAATGTAGTTCCACTCAACGATTAGCTGGTAATGCAAAATCGTGACCCATATCAGCGAAGGCTGTAACTTCGCTTGATGACAGGCGGAAACAAGCTCCGCAGGACGTGGGATGTATTTCTGCTGACTGCCGTCAGCAGTCTGTCCTCGGCTTCGCATACCATCTCTGGCCGAGACGTCAGGCGCGTTGCCAGGGAGATAGCCCATTAGTCGCGATCTTTGTAGAAGGAGCTACCCCGACAAAGGAGCGTCCCCGACATACATACGACCAAAAGTATAATTGTACCTACATAAGTGCATACATGCATGCATACATTGTAGTATATACTAAATGCATGCACACGTTGGTAAATGGATTAATGTCTGTGGCCATTTTCATTTAAATACGGAGCCACCTTTTCTAATTATTTTTTTTTCATTTATTGACCATTGAGATCGAGTGGAAACAAAACTCAATTGCGTGACTTTATTTTATCTACTAGCAGTTTTACCCGGCGTTCGCCCGGGTTTTCCTCAGCGCCCGTGTATTTGAATTTAACGACATCTTCGTCAACGCCTGTGAATTTGAATTTAACGATGTGAAAATTTTTCGTGTGTCCCTCTGGCGAATTTACGCGCTGGCTTGAAATTTGTTTAATTGCAACTCTATGTAATATATACTCCCATGCATTTGCCAGAATTCAATGGCATTGAAAACTATGACGGTTGACATCGAAACTTAAAATGTCCAAATATCGGAATTTAAAGTAAATTTTGAGTTGAAATATAGTTGGGTTGAGATCTATAGAAATTCAAATGAAAACTTTCGTTAAAAATTTCGTATTGCTAAAGTGTTGCATTGGCGAATTTTAAGTCCGATGACCTAGAAATTCTCCCGTGGTCCCCACTTCTGATGTTAAATCAACGGTCAACGTGATTGGTTGCGAATCAGAGCTTTGACCTATATGTGACGTATGTGTGACGTAAGATTGCATATTTAATTAGCATGCGTGACGTGGACAAATGGCCTTACTATGGCTACTGTTGTTGGTATTGAGATATAGCCTCGTCGAAAAGTTGGAAATTTAAAATGGCCATATATCGGCGTTTAAATAAAATTGCGAACTGAAAATAGTCGCGTTGATCTAGACGTTGCATAATAATGTTTTGTAATTTTTTTCAAATCGCTAAACCGTTCCGTTTCGGAGCCTTTAGCCGGACAAGCAAACATACATACATACATACATACATACGGAAGGACATCGTAAACAGACTAAGACTTATAATATTAGATAATAGAGCTGAATATTTAAGTGGATATAAGAAAAATATTCTGATGAGCAGGAAGCTTGGAAGAAATGGTGCAGAATTCGAATCAGGAGAGCCAAAGATCGCGAATTCAAAAGAAATTTCATCGCCTACTTCTGTCTTGCCAACGGTTGAAAGCGATGCGAACGATCACTATCAACAGCTGCAGAACCGCTACGAGCTTCAAGAACAGCAACAATACGAACAACTAGCACAGTCCCCACAGTATGAACAGCTGCAGAACCGCAACGAACTTCAAGAACAACAACAATACGAACAGTTACCACAATCACAAATATGAGCAGTTGTAGACATAATATAGGCCTAATACTACGAATTTTAGAATAAGCCTAATATTGTTCAAGTTTCCTTTAAGTGATTGATCACCGAGTTCTTATCATCCCTTATATATACTAAATATTCATATAATAGACGTGGAGTTTTCGTGACTACTATTTTAGATTCTTCTGAAAATCTGTTTTTGTTTTGGAAATTTATTCCTCAGTAACGCATGTGTTTGATACATCATTGCGCAGGATAACTGGCTTGCTTCTGAACAACATATGATTCAAGATGCTTCAAAAGGCTATCATAGGTTTTTAAAGCATTTCTCCAATTTATTTCATGCACAATTAATTCTGATGGAAGATGTTTTATAAATCGCCTCCTAAAGATCTGACAACATAAATTACGATCGAGGAAACTGGTTTTCAAGGGCTGACAGAACAGAGGTGAAGACAGAGGTAGACATAAGACCTACATGTAAATAGCGAATCGCAAAACGAAAATAGATAAAGGTAGAAGGTAATACTCCCATTTGCACCGAACTCCTCTAAATCTCCTATGGACACACCAGTATACTAACGGAGGCCAACGTTAGAGCAGTTTGTGTTTACTTCGCATCTTGCTTTTGTACTCATATACTAACCTGCAAGGGATGGAGGACCGAGCTAGATCCACAATACCACATGGACTATACAATGCAATACAATACAACTTTGATATCGCCCTTCTTCCAAAGTTGGCCCAAAGCTCAGAAGTGCACACGCCTTGGCGGCCCAGAAACAACTATTATATTAATGTGCGCGAAGGACTTGCTTACGGTCCCTACATAGTAACCGCCAGTACGAGGATCGAACCCATACTCTCCGCATTACAGGTCAATCGTTCTAACCAGTCGGCCACTGTGCCACTAGTATTACAGCGACGAACGCCCATCTATTTTGTAACCTGGCTTCATTTGGCTCTACTTGACTACGAAAGCCAGCATCATGTCAACAAACCAAGGGCCGTACAGAGCTGCATCTGATAACGGCTTGGCAACCGGCGATGGTTGGACGGGAACAAATACACAGGAACAGATAAATTGAATACAAAACACAATGGATTTTGCATTATGCCTACTCAAGACATATTTTCCTTGGTAGAAGGTGCTTTCCAGCTGAATGGCGTAGTTCTAATTTTTACCCGGTCTAAGTTTCTCTAAGACAAGTATGTCTTCCTAATCAGTTATGAAAAGGTCTTGGTTGAACTTTATATTAGATAGTTATAGTATATATCTAAAATAACGATCTTTGGGGTGTGGGCCGTAGATGAATGGCAATACACTGGCATGAAGAGCAGTAAGTACATCAAGTAGGAAGCGGGATCGATACCCGCTACCCCCATAAGGTTGACTAAGCCTTCCATTCGCTAGGTGGCGTTGCTAAAGTGAGCAGTAAGACAGACGGATGTCTTGAATATCTTTAAAGTGGTACGATCAGGTAGCTTAGCACTGACTACATTAATGTAGACCTAGATGTTCAACATCGCGGCGAGTATAACAGAAGTTACGCCAGCGTGATTAACGGCTCAGGTGGGGTCCTCGCTTATGCATCTCCGCCAATACACAGGAAAAAGATGCGTGCAAGAAGAACATTAACGGAGGAGAGTTATTTGTTCTGAACCAAGTGTAGCAGTTGGGGTCGGGACAGAAATACCTTGTGCTGTCATCATTATCGCTTTCGTTGTAACTGTCATCGTACAAAAGAGAAGACAGGTATGTGTGCATTGTAATTGCTCCTTTGTGCAGCCCCTCTTGATTGAAACTATTTATATGCATAGAAGACCTGCCAGTGTTTTGTCCACGGTGGCGCACGGTAGCCGACTGGTCAGAGCGCTCGCCTTGGAAAGCATAGAGTGTGGGATCAAGCCTCCTCTCCTGAGGCGGTTACTGTGTAGTGACCTTGAATAAGTCCTTCACTCACATTTGCTCAGCGCGCCATCGACTGATGCATAGTCATTGGATGATGGCTTAATGAACACATGGTGATAATGAAGTCAATGAGTATGCATGATCTACATGTAGTATATGCCTGTGTAATAGATCAATGTAATTGATAAAAAGGCCTTTTCTAGCATCTAGTTCTTTCTTAACAAATTACTTAACTAATTGTTGTTCCTATATTTATATTTTAGGTATAATATAAAGAAACGTGCCTGCAACCCTATTGAAATCTGACTGACTGACTGAATATTTTATTCACTAGAATTTTACACAATAAAAGTGTATAAATATATGAATAGGCTACATACATAAAGCTTACATAGGTAAAACGTTCTCCATATTATATTTTAATGAGTATACGAAATAGACCAAATTTCACTCAAGCGACTGTTGTCAGCAAAAACAGCCGTACACTGATTTGTACGTGAAATGATGGCCTATAGCCTATCAATCTAAAACCGACTGGCTATCCAAATAAATGTTTACTTGTGTGAATTCGTGCGTTTCAAAGGCCAACGCATGCAGAGGCCTATTGCCCTAGCCACTGTATTGTGCTTCTTGTAAGAAAGAACAGGCTATTCATAATTTGCAGTAATACTTCCTTGTATATGACTATATCGTGAGATTTTAACGGTAAGTTGTGTTTCTTTTCCTAAATCTAACACTTTTGCCACATTTTAAATTTCTTTAACCTACACGATATTGAATATTATGTAAGAGCTAAAATATGTAACGAATTCTCTTTCACAATGCAAATCCGACAATGTAATGTAGCGACATTATGTAATCAACCTATAATGCCTGCGTAAATAATTGGCTCTTACAATGGAGAATGACGCCTCCGAAAAGTTCTATAGCAATGAGTTGGATGTCTCTTGCCTTTGGAACGCCTCCGAAAACTCGGTATTCGAATATCAAGGTATTTATCCTCATTGATCGGCATGCTTACCAAAGCATGTGAGCCCTTACTTATGTGTGTTGTACAATGTAAAATGTAAATCAGTTCTTGTTGGTGACGCTGAACCCTTACACTGTGTAGGCTACAGACAATCAAAACAGCAAACCTTCAATTTAGATTAATACACATTACACTTAGTTAGACTTCTCTTTCATTTTGCCAATGTTGTGGATATGGATAAAGCCTTAGTTTCACACTTCTACGTTTGTTGTCAATGATTTTGGTAGCATTTAAATACAGCTCCAAATAAAATCGATTACTCCTATTTGGTTTTATTTTATGCAGAAGATTGTCTACGATACAGATTGGACATGTTTGAGAAAGCCTGCCTTGTTATTGGTAAGTGAACCTACTTCACACGCGGCTGTCTTCAGATTAAATAATGCACTAAGAAGAAATGATTTCAATGTCATCCGATTCCGATTGGTCTTTTGAAGTTTATAGTTTCGACTGTTACGGATAAACTGGATCAAAGCGAATATGTCTGACCTCGTAGAAATTCCAAACATTCAACTGATTTATATTGTAGGTTTTCAGAATCGTCGGCAGATTCTTGAAAATTCTTACACTGCGCCTCACAAAAACCTTAGCGTCAGCAACTAATCATATCACAAAAGCAATAACTACATACTTTTAAGAGGGGAGCAGGACATTACCACCCTGGACATTACCCCCTGCCATTACCCCCTGCCATTACCCCCTGCCGTTACCCCCGGAAAGTTCTATTTCTTACCCCCTGCCATTACCCCCCTGCCATTACCCCCGGCATTTAGTATATGTAGTCTATATACATACATATTATATTACATGTATTATTATTTTTATAATTTATTGATAATATATATATATATATATATATTATATTAATATATTTGTTAGTTTGTATCTTGTGTGCCTGCGCTTCTCTTTATATCACTCTAAGTAGCTGACCCCCGGCATTTAATATATATAGTCTATACATTTATATACAATATACAATATACATATATTACATGTATTATATTTATTATTTATCTCCCGGATACTCTACACCGTTTTATTCCATCCGGGGATATGCTTTTGGGGGATAGAATATCAGGGACACCTGCATGGAAAGATTAGGCTGTATCAACTAATAAGTAAACTGAAATTAAACTAAATAACAAGTTAATATTATTGAGCAAATGAACACTAATTTTATTTGCATAGTAGGCCTATCATATTGGCTTGGTGCTTCAACCTACTTGCCCATAATTTAATTTAAATGTAGGCCTACTTATTTGTGGCAGCTACTTCAGAGTGTTACAAACAGAAGTGCAGGCACACCAGATACAAGCTAACAAATACAATAATATAATATATTTATATTATAAATAAATTATAAATATGCATGTAATATATATGTATGTATAATATACATACATATATATTACATGCATATTTAGTATATGTAGTCTATATTATAGACTACATATACTAAATGCCGGGGGTAATGGCAGGGGGTAATGGCAGGGGGTAATGTCCAGGGGTAATGTCCTAGACCCTTTTAAGAGTTAATACTTGCTAACCTATCAAGCGAACAACTTACTTGTTCAACATAAGGTTGAAGACTTTTAACGTTAAAATCGTGTCTTAAAGTTCTAGGTTGTTTGTCAGTATCCAATGCTCAGACTCCATTTTGTTCTGGAGATCTCTGCTTCATGATGCCGGATAATTATGGAAGGACATGGATAGAAGCACAACAGAAATGCAGAGAAAATAATTTAACTCTGCCAGTTGTTGATAATCACAATCGTCAGAACAGTATCGTTGACGCTCTCAACCATTTCCAATTAAACAATAGGGACGTTTGGCTTGGCGCAGCTGCATCTGATAATGGTTTTAAAAACTGGTTTTGGTTGGATGGAAGCCAATACGCCGGAACAGGTTAGCAAGCAATAGACAATCTACATACACGATAATTCTAATGTCTGATTCGGTTAAGTTTTTTATTTAAACAATTATATTTGTTGATCAGTAAGGTCTAGGTCGACCTTTGTATTTAATACTGATATTTGTATTTAATACTGATATTATGAAATAGATATTTAGATGATTGCTGTATGTGTGTCAAGATGTTCGATCAAAACAAATGTTTTGCTTAGACAACAGCAAAAGGTTGACTTGCAACTACACAGACTTGTTGGCATGTGGCATGCCACTGTTCACGTAATTGTAGATGTTCAAGGGGGAGGCGAGTACTACAAAAGTTACGCCTTCGTGGCTAAAGGAACAACTGAAATCCAAGCCTACGCATCCCCACCTAACGTCAGCTACTCATATATTTGCCAGTGCAGTGCTGCTAATACAGGTAAGTTACTGCAAGTCAATGTAAGAATGACTCCTATAATTAGCTAGACAGTATGCGTTATGTTGATCTATTTGAAAGGCCTTTCATTCAACTTTTAGTCGAAACAATTGTTACTGAGTTCGTCTTCGATCGCAAATTCTTCTTGCTGTCACTGTTCGTTATTAACTATAAGCGCAGCATATGTCATATGCATGTTAGATTTCGGTGTAGTCCGCAAGTGTATTTTTAATCTCGATGGTAAAAATATTCTCAAACTGGATTCCTGTATCTTCAGGTGTTTGCATAAATGAAACAGGACGAACTGCTTTCGTTAAGGGAAATCGATGCTATATGAAATACGACGAGAACTTGCCTTGGTTTAGCGCAAGAAACAAATGCCTTGAAAATAGCTGTGACTTAGCTTCTTTCTCTGAACTTTCCATTCTGGATGGAATGGTTGACTCTAGTGGATTTTGGGTCGGACTACGACACAGTCAGTGGAATTGGCAAAATGCAGGTAGATGTTGCTACGACTATTAACAGTATGACTAAACAGAGCGTAAATACTATTCATTATGCGTCATTTTTCTCATCAGAACAGTTGCGATGAAACTAGAGCAGAGTACATGAGTTTAGACATGAGATGAGTTATTACCATTCAATTAAATACCACTTATTATAGCTTAGGTTAAGTTAGGTAGCGACTAGGCAATGTGAGGTAATGTGAGGTTAGTTCGGATCGATTAGATTAGAGTATGTAAGATGAGATCTCATGGAGCTTATGGGATAAGATTTGATTAGATTAAACTAAATCAGATCAGATTGAATACATTGCCATAGATAGGACTTCATTAGATCATAATCTACTGAGTTCAATCTAATTAGATTCAGTGTGATTTTCCTTACAGATTTTATTTTAGTTATAGTTATAGTTATAGTTAATGATTTTTTATTTTAGTTATAGTTATAGTTATAGTTAGTATTATTTTTTAGTTATAGTTATAGTTATAGTTAATGGATTTTTATTTTAGTTAATTTTAGTTACTACTTAGTTACAATAATTAAGTCTATAAGCAAAATTGTGCGTATTAATACGCTGTTTCACAATTTACTCAGAGCTATGAAAACCTTTGAAGCATGGGTACAGTCAGCTTCATGAATACACGAGTTTCCAAAGTAACTGACAAATTTCACAATAAAAATTTCGAATTTTTTGTTCTCATTTATGTCGAATCGTCCATATTGCACTTCCTATTTTTATTTTTGTATTAACGAAAATAAAGATGAATTTTCGTTAGTGTTATTTTCGTTATAGTTATAGTTATAGTTAATGATATTTTTTAGTTATAGTTATAGTTATCGTTAACGAAGTCATTTTATTTTCGTTAACGAACATTTTCGTTATCGTTATCGTTAACGAAAATCACACTGATTAGATTGGATTAGGTCTCATTAGATTGGAATAGGTGTGTTGGAATCTTATATAATTTCGCGTAATATGATCATAAATGAGTGTGAGTACTATCGAATCGTATTTGATCTACATGGGCTGTTTTCAATAGGATAATGCAGCAGTGACAGCTGGGTTTGTTTTAGTGACTGGTTTGTTTTCCGATGTTACATATACTTCGTGGACTGTTGGTCAGCCAAACGACGCAGCTCCGCATTGCATGGCCATAAACACGGGCGATTTTCCAAACTGGAAAGATATTGATTGCACCACTCAAGTTTATCCATATATATGTCAAGGCAAGAGCATTTTGAGTAACAATAATGAAACCAGAGTTAAATTCACTTAGCTTTTCAAGGGAATGTATTCAGGTGTTGAGCCTGCATAGCAGAGCCTGCCAAATTCCAATTAGAAATTTAATCTGAAAGACAGACACGTGCATTAAACAGAATTATGCAAACTCTTTCAAAATAATTCGCCTTTGATCAAAACATCTAAATGACAGCGCACATGGTTAAAGTTAGCAAAACCTTAACTGTATCAAAGCCGATAGCTTGGTTCTTTTGTTTGGCCTGGTAGATCATCAAACTGCAACCGCACATTGCTACAATAATTACAGATAATACAAATCATTTGTAAAAACTACTTAACTCTAAAGTGTCAAGTAAATATTTACGGAATCATAGACACTAGGTATGAAATCGACTAGGTTGACATACTTCCTACAAGGATTTGACACCAGTATAGCCAACATGTCAGACATCAGGTACTACAACAGTTACGCTTCTCAGAATTTGCCTTCAGTTCTGTTGAACTGGTATTATTATTATTAGGCCATATGCATCTAAAGAATGTTACTGGTTACTTGTATAGTTCCTTTAGGGAAACTCTTAAAGACTTTGTCTGATAGCATATTATAATGTCTACGTCAAAGTACTTAACTTAAATGCGTCTGGCGTAAGTTTTTCATTCCTCGAGATTAACAGTTAACGTTTCAGACACAAGGTCTTCTAGTACGCCATATTCTTCTACCACGTTACCTACTACCTCAACAAGTTCCACATCAACTACTACATCTACTACCACGACGAATTTGCCATCAGGAACACCTGGAACAGCAGGAACAAGCACAAGTGCTACTACAAGTAGACCACTGTCTTCAACACCTAAAGCGAGCACCACTTTGCACACACCAAATGAAAACAACATGAATTCCACTAGTAAGGAATCTCATTATGCAAAATGATATAAAATCGTATACGTTATAATAATTATGGCTATAACCTAATCTGATGTAATGACGTCTATAGCGCCATTATCAGATTACATGATGATGGTCGCTGCAAATGAACTCGCAGTTAAAAGCATAATCCGCTAGGGAAGCTCGGTTGAAGCCAATAAGTCGCAGTTGATGATGTTTTTAAAGCGTAAGTTTCTTTCATTATGAGTCATTATGCAGATGAAAAGGAAAATTTACTGTAAAAAGCATTACTTTGATAAGTTTAATTATTGCACATATACACTAAATAACATAGCGCCTTAAAAATATTCTTTACAGGGCTATTACCGAAATCGTAAACGTTCACTTAAAGTTGAGTTCTTTGTGTGATGCATTCATTAACCTATTACACAGGCCTGTAATACATTCCGGAGGTCATCCGCCAATTTTTATTCAAAAACATTAGTTCCACCATTTGAAGAAGCCTTACTTTGAAAATCATCCAATCGACCGCAATCCCATTTCTCTCAAACACAGCCCACCGTTACAGCTCCATTGTCTCCCCTTCCCTCTCTCTAGTTTTCTCGCAACCGGATATTTGGTCTCCATAATATGGTCTGACTTGATACACAGTGCTTGACAGTAAGCTTACGTGCTGCCCTTCACTTTCGTGTAGCGCTACATAAAGTTGAGCTTACGATTACGATAATAAGGCAACCCATGGACCGGTTTTCATCCTAGTCCTCTTCTCCATTCATCTTCATTGCTTTCCTCTTCTTCTCCTTCCATCTCTTGTCATCCACCGTCTCCTTCAGAGGGTTTGCGACCATCTCGTTCGTCTTCGAAAATGTCACTATCTTAAAGTCTTCATTCTCTCACACTTTACAAGTCTTAGTCCATCCTAGTTCAAGCTGTCATTCAGAATTAAATTTTCAACATATCTCCGTAGGATAACGTTGTAGCAGCAGTAGACTATTGAGGCAAAAGTACAGAATTGCAAACTACGTTGACGTACTGTAGATAGAAGTCTCCTTTTATAATTGAAGGCCCGATTTTAAGGCTTTTTAAGAACTCCATCTGAATTTCAGGCGCTGGTTCCGTTAACATGGCTCTGGCAATTGGACTTGGGGTTGGACTCGGGGTTCCTTTTATCATCTTAATCGTCGCTGTCATCGTCTATGTTGTTGTAATCCGACCCAGAAAACCGCGGAACAGGCAAGAAACAATATTGTATCTAATAATTACCTCACAGCGCGTATTGAATCTGTTGGCCTTAAAGTGTAGGCATATTGCAGTAATTATTGACACATGCATTTCATTGCAAAGACCTGTGGACCTCTAAGCTAATCAAAAATGACTTATATTGCGCCGTTTTCATAATGCACAAGACATCAGTCGATGGTCGAGTGAAGTGAGACCGCAGTTAAACTCACAATCTGTTGGAGAAGCCTGGTCAAAAGCCAACAGACCAGGTAACTCAGAAGTCAGAGTAAGCACTACTACGCAAATTATCTTTAATATATAATTAAAATTAATTATGCCTCGAAATTATGGGATGTATTCTCCAAATGATAAATATTTCTAAGTAAAATCAAAAGAATAAATATGACTATATCATAGGCGCACTTAGATCAATCAATTCAGGTTTATTAATTTGCGGGGAAAGTGGAAACCTGAGTGATTAGTTGTATTGTATTGTATTGTATTGTATTTGAACACTTGTTATAGCGCCCCTACCAGATTTCCCATTCAGAGGCGCTCCCGACTACTGCGCGAACGCTGAATCGGAGTTTCACGCCGAAGCGCATGAGCAATTGCGAGTAAAGGACTTGCCCAGGGTCCCTACGCGGCGACTTTGAGGTGGATTCGAACCCGCAACCCTCCAGCTGCAAGGCACCGAACATACCCCCAAACCACCGCGCCCCAGTATATTGTGTTGTGTGTTGTATTGTACTCACGTTTATAATGCGACCAGAGCCACCCGCAGTAAAGATCCGAGAAATTAATCTCTGATAAACCGACCCGACCGGGAAGCGAACTCGGGGCGCCGGCGTGACGAGCGGGAACCAACCCACTCGGCCACTCAGGATCCATTATTGAGCATCTGTTCCAGTTACTGTTCCTGTTCTTATTAAATAAGATTGATCGATTGATAGATGGTCATTAGGAGTAGCTCTTAAATTTTAAGAGCTACTCCTAATGACCATCTATCAATCGATCAAATTGTGTGTGAAGGACTTACTCCAATTCAATGCCCTGTCAGGTTGTCAGCATGCCCAAAAACGTTTAATGAGATCCAACTGGGCCCTTTGAAGGCCCCATAATTATGAGAATAAAGGTTCCATGTGGGTCACATATGGGTATGAGGGCAGCGTACGCAGTAGGCTAACCGTCTTATAGGAAATTCGAACCCGCCCACTCCACTTTAAGTTAGCGGTCAAGATATTCGGGTAAACGGTGTCCCACAAAGAGTGTTCAAAGCACATTAAAGTCCTGCTTGTTCTAGCTTGTCTGTTAAAACATATTTTTTATAATAAATAAATAAACAAATTGCAGCGGTGAAAGTCGAAACGCTCAGTCTACGCAGAAATTCGTACCGAATAACGGACAGAAAGACACAGACAATGGAACAACGGACACGATCGATAAAAAGAAGAAAGGCAAAACTCCACCAGACAACTCTTCCACTCAGTACGCAACAATCAGAGAAGCACATCCAGGTGGAAATTTGGTCGCACCATCGAACGAAGGCACAGTCTACGCTGATCTTCGATTTGATCAAGGAGAGTCCTAGTAAAACGGCCACAACAACTGACCACTTGGACAAATGACACGATGGAAGTGGAGGCTGCAACTCTGTTTAAACTGCTCTTCATTCGGTGACTGACTATAATCGCGTATCATATTTGTATTTCTCTGTGATTTTCGTAATAATAATAATAATAATAATAATAATAATAATAATAATAATAATAATAATAATAATAATAATAATAATAATAATAATAATAGTAGTAGTAGTAATAATAATAATAATAATAATAATAATAATAATAATAATAATAATAATAATAATAATAATAATAATAATAATAATAATAATAATAATAATAATAATAATAATAATAAAAAATAATAATAATAAAAAAAATAATAATAATAATAATAATAATAATTAATAATAATAATAATAATAATTAATAATAATAATAATAATAATAATAATAATAATTCTCCAGCAGTCTCCGGACTTTTTAGGCCACCTGAGGGATCCTTGATACCTCGGGTAAAAAAAAAATAAAAAAAAAAAAATAATAATAATAATAATAATAATAATAATAATAATAATAATAATAATAATAATAATAATAATAATAATAATAATAATAATAATAATAATAATGACACGATGGAACTTTAACGCCGTCGCTTTCAGGGGTTCTTTTGAGCAGCACGTTGGGGACGAGAACCTTTAACACATTTCTATAATAGTTTCTTAGAGCCTGAGGGATCATTTCTACCTCGGGCGAAAAAATAATAATAATAATAGCTTTCCTTTTATATCTTCTACGCCAACGGTACGAGACCACTGGCTCAACCCCAGAGTTATTGGGGTGTATATCGATTTCTAAATAGCAATCTCTGCAGGGTCAACTGTGAACTTCCGAGTGATTTTGGTCAAATGAATTGACATCAAGACAAAAGCCATGTAAATTATATGGCAGTAGAAAATTTCATAAGTATAACCGGTCCTTAAGCCAGAAAATGTTGCCAGGTTAGGCTGATCATAAGGGGCTGCACTATTTTTGCACTATCTGGTACTCTCTATAACAGAACTAGACATTTATGCATGCTGTTATGTTGTATGTAGCCTGGGGCTGTCCTGAACTGCTAATAACTGATTCTAACATCACAGCAAATATAAATGAGCGACAGTGTCTATATATAGTATTAGCATATTGTGCCGACATAATATTCTATTTATCAGCACAAAGGTGTTACTACAGTACTGTACGTGTACACCTTTTCTTTGTCGTTAAACTATTGGATCCAGTTACATGTTACATACGCTTAGACGCTATAACATTGCGTTAAAAAAACTTCGTGAAGATTTCATGCTTAAAGCACTAGGGTTTGGAACGTCAAAACACACGTGCATGTTGACTGTTAATCTCAGAAGGCTGTGAGCCTAATCACAGATCATTATAATAGAAAAGTTCATATACATAGGCGGAGACTTGGTCCTAGTTTTGGGGGGCTGGTGAAGGAGCGACCGATCGGCGAGGCGCGCAGCGCCGAGCAGGGGAGGGTTTGGGGAGGATGGATGTGCCCCCTCCCCTATCTAAATTTTTGAATTTCCACACTGTAATGGTAGCATTTTAAGTTGTCATCTGAACAAAATTGCTCTTTTATTTGAGTGCTGATAAGAACCAGCTGTCACTCGTAGCTATTATTATTATATTCATGAAATATTTCAGAAATATTGTGGGGATAAAAGCAGCTCCGTCCCCACCTCAAGTTGGGGGGCCGTCTCCCCCCCCCCCTAAGTCTCCGTTTCTGTTCATATACTACTGGAGAACTACGTGTATCGTGCAAGCTGTAAATTGCGTTTCATGGAATTTTTTTAAATCTTTTCTTGTGCATGTTAGATGATTCATGTTACATGTAAGCTTATATGTTACTGCAGTCTGGTAAAAACTGCACGAATTTTCATGCTCAGTGTATTAAACGCAAACTCGTGAGTGTTCGAAGCCTCGCTCTATAAGCATCCTACTCATTTATCAGAGCCCAATAGACGTGGCTCTCTGGGAATTACAAGTGTATAAGCCCTAGTGCAAGCCAAAACTTGCAGTTCGTGGAATTTCGGTAAAAACATTTCTAACGAATACTATCATGGGCCTGTATTATACAGGCGGTTAATTTTTTCCTTTATGCTAGGGATAGGTCTAACTGAATAGACAGGCTGCGGTGCAATGGCCCGAGCTTGTCCATAACTGAAAGACAGATATGCCTATGTTATAGGCCTAATCCTCAGTTATACAGAAGTGGTAGCCTATTCATCGGTGATTGTATTTTTAATTTTTGTATCACGATGTATGGTTATGGCGTATAAAATGTGTCATCGGAGGAAAGAGAAGTCGGCCTCATTGTGCTGTTAAGAATACAATGCATATCACTGCAGTATTCGGGCCTTCCCCTCTATTCACACAATAGAATCAACATATGAATTCATGCTGAGCACAGGCAAATCTGCCTGCCTGCCTGCCTGCCTGCCTGCCTGCCTGCCTGCCTGTCTGCCTCCCTGCAAGCCTTAAATAAGAAAATAATTCCATACATGCAGGATCCGTATGACTGATTCTATGAAAGCGTCTAAAAATAAACAATAGTTAAGCCTGGTTTCACGAAAAGGCCGTAAGCAATACTCACGGTTTTCGGAAAATCCCCAGGAGAACAACTGACTGCCTAAGACCCGAATCATTACAATGGCAAGCCCACACAAAAGACCTCAGCCTACTTGAAGACACGTCGGTCGTTTGCTTAGCCTTTGCTTTATTCGTCTCAACCACCGATCCAATAGACACGAAACTTCCACAAAAGCAGGCGCATTTTCCACCCTTCTATACTTAAGCTTACTTTCCTAATAACGGGAAGAATCGAATTAAGTCCTTTGAAATGACGTGCGTTCCATTTCCGTAGAGAACTCATGATCGTAATATTTATAAATTTATAAATTTATAAAGCGCTATAAATTTATAAATTATAAAGCGCTATAATTTTATGAATTTATAAAGCGCTACTCTGAAGATGAGTGCAGGGCACCAACTTATTCACGAGCGCTGCGTCGTATCGGAGATCGATGTCAAGTGGAAGTCCGAATGCGGCTGCCAGAGAGACCAGATTGAGAGAGGAGTCGGGTAGCTGCTGAAGATGGGAGGCGGGGCAGCTGCTAAATCTACTTTCCCCAACGCCAATTTAAGACAATTCAAATGAGCGCAAAGCTTCCTTAAACCCTGGCCAAAGGCGAAGGCGAAGGTGGTAGTTGCTTTGTCGAAGAGGAGGAAACACGCTTCCAAGTATATGGTTTGTGTCCGATCGGATGGCTGCAAATAGACACGGTCGTCCAGCGTCTGCCAGTTAGCACCGCAGATATTGGTCGAGAGGATTCCGTCTCCTTTCATCCGGGGAATCGCATCCCTGTCACTGGAGTTTGCATATATCCCCACCGTGCCGAGAAGGCGCACATCAAGTGTGCTATAGTTGTCGCCATTGCTACGTCATAAAGGGCGGTGGGAGGGAGGAATTCCGTGGGACCGGAGGATTCAAAGAGCATAACGTGGAGATGCACTTGAGGCTAGAACCCCATCAGGGTGGGAGTCCAACCTAAGATCGGATTGCAAGGTGTCACCCAGGACGCCAATGGATTGAACTCTTTCTGCTCCCCGTATTAACACAGGGATTGTTGGACCGTTAAAACACCTTCTTGAAGAAGCCAGAGATGTCGAACCCAACTCCTAACATATTACCAGTAGCAGCATCCAGTCGAGCAGCATCCAGTCTCGGCTGAATGAAGAATTGAACAACTACGCCACGTTTATCATGGAAGCCGTGGATCTCAAACCGACTCAGAACAGTCTTCGCATTATTGAACCAAGGCTCTCTTTAAGTAATTGTAATTGTAATCAAGCATTTATATAGCGCCGCTCAAAAATCAGCAGCGCTCTCGACCTGCATCAGTGCCTGCATCAGGGAAAAAGATAGTCGTAAGACGTCTACGGAACTGGGAAGGAGAGAGGGCTAGTAACTCAAGGCGAAGAGACTGGGGACGACGTCTATAATAATTAGGCCTAATGTGTAGATTGTTGAAGATAACGTCACATGCACTGACGTAACCATCAACTCCTATTAATAGAGATCAACAATCGTCACAAGATATGCCAACATTCATGACGTCATACTGATTTGTGTGTTGGGCATAATTTAGTCATATATTAAAAGTACAGAAATTCTCATTGAAATTTCTGGCAATTATTCGTCAAAACATGCCGCTAATGGATGCCGTAAAGATCTGGGCTAGGACCTCAGCAGTAGTAATAGTTACGATATTTTTTGAGCAACCTTTCTATGAGCAAGATCATCTACGAGGACAGGTTGGTACTGTACCCCATAAAATTATATAAGATTTGTCTGCCTTTCTATTATGTCGCTCGCTGAGGTTTGTCAGTTTGTTCTATTAAACGATGATATATATATATATATATATATATATATATATATATATATATATATATATATATATATATATATATATTGTAAGCATAGTCGCCATTATAGTGGCCTGCCTTCAAGACCTCTGCAAGAATGATGCAAAAACTGCCAATAGTCTTATTACAGTGACGATCACTGATAACTGTGCTCGAATTGTTCCCGTTTCTCGCCACCTACGAACACTTTTCTTGGCAGCATTTCAGTTTAACGATTCACCAACCTGCTCCAAATCTCAGCCTTGAAATTTAGTTGTTATGGGCCTAAAAGTCTGATTACATTGCCTATATTTTAAAGTTTTTTGTTGATCAATCAATTCCATTCCAGTTATAGACTACGCTGCTTTATGCCAGATGGTGCATGCGAAACATGACCTACTAATCAGAAGTTAAGTCACTGCTGTGTAAGTCTTTTGTGTAAAAGATGTTTCTGCTAAAAACGATGATGATGGCGACAACGACATGATGAATATGATGACAACGACGTTAATGATGCTGATGACTATTCAAATGGGCTGATTATTTATTGCAGATTAGTATACAAGTTTAAACTGTCTTTCACGGCAGGATTCAGGTCCCATAAAATTTGATAAAATCGCTAAAGTTAATTACTGCGCTGATAGGTAATGTAACTTCACGTCATGTCCTGTATGTAATGTTATCCAATATAGGCCTATTGCTAAATATACAAATTATTATAACAGCGACACAAGAGCTTCATCAAGCATACCAGCTTTATTCCCCGACACTATCTCTGCATATAAAAGTCTCTGTATTATTTACTATCTATGAGATATTTCAATTTGTAGTTTTGCGGATAAGCGGACTGGTCGCCTTCAAAAGATGATCGACGTATATGAGGCACTCGAAGAATTTGACCCAAAAATGAGCACCCGTGTTCGGTTCAAGATTAGGAAGTACCAGATCCAAACCAAATTAGCCCTGTTAACATTTGGCAAAGGTAAGCTCGTTCTTTGTGATGAACTGCTAGAACTACTAGACAATAACTATACTAGACAATAGACGGGGAGGGGTTTAGGGTAATGGTAACACTCTGGCGCGCGTAAAGGCAACGAACCCGGGATCGCTTCCGGGTACCCTCCTAAGATCGACTCAGTCTTTTCATTCGTTAGGGGACGTTGAAAAATGAGTGGTAGTACGTGATGGGTGCCTTGCATGGCTGCCAAACAGTTAAATTCAGCTCCTGTTATAACTTGTGATCATCCCTTCATGCTATGATTTGCAATCATTCTGCGTACTTGTAAGTTTGAAACATTAAACGAGGATCATTATTTAGGATTGTAATTGGTAATTGGAAATTTATAAAGTGGCTCTTTTAAGGCGAACTCCACAGAGGCGCTAAAGATGTAATTTTCGGTCTTGTAAGCGCCCAGATAATGTGCAGTTAAGAATTTAAATTATTTAAATTTCTAAACATAATTTAAATTATGTTTAGAAAATTTATCTTCCGTTGAACTGCTTCAAAAGTAATTCACTAATTCCTGTAACCGTTTGTAGATAATTGTTTTATGATGTATGTAGGCTATTTGTGATTGTAGATTAGTCTACCCTAATCTTTATGACGCTTGCCTAATGGTGGCTTATATTTCCATCATTTTAGGTGAGTCATTTAATAAAATGTAGATGATCTCCTTGAGTTAATGCAGTTTAAAACTGTTTTGTTTCATTCCAATAATTATTATAACCGTATTTCATATTTTGGAAAGAATCCTCCTTTCAGGCTGAGAAACGTTTGAATTTCTTGATGTTGATAAAATAATCTGTTGAATTTCGTTGTCATTTTCGAAGTATTCTGACCAGTAACCGGTTTATATTTAAATTTCTCCAGCTGATTAGCCTATACTATTTAAATTTCTCAAGTAGGTCTACCGCAATGTAAGGATATATTTTGAAACGTGCTGCAAATTTTTGCAGGCGTGGTCTTCTACAAACGTTAGTATGACTGTTGTTCCAGTCAGCACAAGCAATGAAGTCAGTGAAGCCGTTTAGTTCAGGACGAAGAAAACGTTCTATTTAGTTACGTCTCAATAGAATCGTTTATTATAGGCAGTAAATAACAGTACTAGTTATGGGGTCTCGAGACTGTGGTCTTGGTCTTCCAAAAGTCCCGATGACTCTGGCAACCCTGACATTTATATGCTTTGACAAATTAAATCTGACATTGGCTACCTGTTTTTACTTTAATTGAAATAATAAACGACTGTGTAACTTGTATGTGTTATTTTGGAAGCAAGACATGAAAGATAGCTAATAGCTAATAAAAGTCTATATGGTCGGAGACGAAAATGACTCGGCTGCAGACGCGTAGGCTACACTGCCTTTAGGTCCCATAATCTGCCTATATAGGCCTATCGGGATGCACGTCATGTGCCCCAGATTCACGTACGCCAAGACGACGAATTAAATACCGTACGCCAAGGCGAATTAAATACCGTCGAACGTAGAAAATCCTCCTCAGAAACCACGGTTAGCCTATGTATGATACATAAACTTAGCAACAGCAAGCTCAGTAAATTACTGAGCAAATTCTACATTAATTTAGACACAATGATCCGCCGAAATGGAAATTTTGGCTGATTATTTATTAAAACATTATAATATAGGAATATTATAAATTAAAATCAGGTTAGCAATTAAAAATATAAATATATGGAAATATACTCAGAAATGAAATAATACAAAAAAAACAGGAACAAATATGCAAGAATTTCAGCACTAAGTGAACATCTCGATTAGATCAGAACTTTCGTTTCCTGGCTTTCAAAACTGCGATAAATATGTCTAACTAAAATCAAAACAATAATTATGACTGTATCATAGGCGCACTTAGATAACTCAATTCAGGTTTATTAATTTGCGGGAAAGTGGAAACCTGAGTGATTAGTTGTTGAGCATCTGTTCAGTTATTGTTCCTGTTCTAACTTAGAGCAACTCTCTAATCATCTAATGGATATATCTATCAATCGATCAAATTGTGTGTGAAGGACTTGCTCCAATTCAATGCCCTGTCAGACTGTAAACATGCTTAAAAAACTTTTAAAGAGATCGAACTGGGCACTTTGAAGACCCAATAATTATGAGAATAAAATAATGCTCCACTTGGGTCACATAATTATGGGTATGATGGCAGGGTATAGCAGTAACCGTCTCATAGGAAATTCGTGTATATTCCCTGATTCACTCCCTGATTTTTTATTTAAATCCGGCAGACTATAAGATATGGAGCGTCATGCAAGAAGAGGTATACAGATGTCGAATAAACTATATCAACGAGTTGCATCATTGATTTGTGAAGGCATGGGACGAAATGGAACAGCGTATCATTGATTCATTGATGAGTCAATCAAACATTGGCGTACGCGTCTTCGCGCATGCGTGGATGCCCAAGGGGGGGTCAATATGAACAAAAACTTTAACTTTCCTAATGCTCAGTAATAACGCCTCTATCTTTACTTAAAATTTCATTGACATAATGTGATATATGACGAAGTTAAAGTAAAATGTAGGGACACTGTTTTTTTATGACTCACCATGTACATATACCCTGAAAATTTCAGGGTGTACACATGTTCCCTGATTATACACATTCCCTGTAACATATATATATACATATATAATATATATATATATATACCAACATTCGTGACGTCATAATGAATTACGTGTTGGCCGAAATTAAGTCAAAATATTAAAAGTACAGAAATCTTCGTTGAAATTTCTAACGATTTATTCGTTAAAATATGCCGTTTATGGAGTCTCTGAAGATCTGGGCAAGATGCTCAGCAGCAGTATTACTTATGTTCGGTTTGATGAACCTTTCTGCGAGCAGGTTGAACGACGAGGACATGTTAGTATTTTGTAACTTGTACCGTAGTTTAGGTTGGGAAATTATTTTAATGTCTTCAATGCCGCCCTTGACGTTGGTAAGTAAGCTATCTACCTATGTCCCTGATAACAACCATCAATCCAGCTTCCATTTCATCGAAAAGAAATTTAATCAATTCAACTTCCATTTAATGAAAAAATTACCGAAATTCTATTTCAGCAAAAAAAATGTTTTTCATCAATGGAACTTTTATTTAAGGAAAGAACTATTCCCATGGATCTAGCTAGCTTCTTCTACCCAGGGTTGCCAGGTCGTCGCGAAAAGCGCGAGTTGGGCTACTTTTCAACGCGCTCGCGACTGAAAATTTAGTCCTCGCGACCTCGCGATATTTGGGCTACTCTTGAATTGTCTCGCGGGCGCTGCGGCGACATTATACATTCTCATAAATTGACCGCAGTTGACTACTGGATCACTGTTACTAGCTAATATTCTTATGCGGTGTTGCTTATTTACTTATAAATACATGCTCTGCGGAGTACGGACTAGTCTACGGTAAGCACGAAGTAGTCTGCCATCGAAATTTTTACGACAATGGTTTTATTACGTGTTTTGGTGAAACCAATAAAGTATGTATATTGACGAGCCTAGCAAAAATTTATTAAAGTTTTCATTTAGCTGTTCAGCTCGCGACTTTTGGGCTACTTTTGGACGTGATTTCGCGACCAGGCACTTCCGAAATCTGGCAACCCTGCTTCTACCTACGGAAACAATTATTTGCATCAATCCAGCTTCTATTGAATCAAAAACTTACTTTAATCAATCCAGCGTCTATTTACTGGAGAAATTATTTGATCAATCCAGTTTCTATTTTGCTTGAGAGGCATTTGAGAGTAAGTATTAAAGGACATTGTTATTCCAACGTTCTTTCTAATGCACTAGCAACAAATATCGTAGGCATAGATCATTAGTATACAATCGCTTAAGTTGATTGCTGAGCTGTTAGGTAATGTAACTTCATGTCATGCCCGTAATGTAAAGTAGACAAAATAGGGCCTATAAGAGCGACACAAAAGCTGCATCAAAGATGCCAGATTTATTCACCGATATCCATCTCTGCGTATAAAAGTCTGAGTATTATTTACTAACAACGAGAATTTTTTAATTTGTAGGACTCTGTATGAGGAGCCCGGTCGTCTTCAGATACTGGTCGACATATATGAGGCTCTCGAAGAATTTGCCCCAGAAATGAGCAGCCGGGTTAGGTTCAAGTTCTTGAAGTACGAGTTCCAAGTCAAATCAGTCCTCTTAGCATTTAGCAAAGGTAAGCTCGTTCTTTCTGATGACTTGATAGAACAACCAGACAATAATTGTAATTGTAATTGTAAACTTATAATTATATATAGCCTATAACCTGCAAACTCATAGAAAGAGCCAAACGCCTAGGTTACCTAGAGCAATCCTTTCCAGCAGTCTGTGAACTTGCTAATATAGCTGATGCGTAACTCCTTTTCTCCATATTACACAACCCAAGCATGTACTTCACCAACTCCTACAGCCATTCCGACCACTCTCCTTTCACCAATTAAGACCTAGAGCACACAACCATACACTCCAACCCAAAGACAACTCTGAATATATACCCAGATCCTTATATAAAAATATTTGCATGTTTATTTTAAAATTTATTTTCTAATTACTTCTGATTATCCATTATCACTCAAGTTTGCATTTCTGCGTTTTTGTCAGATTGTTTTTTTTATCAATAAAACGAATATAGGGCCTACAGAAGCCAAACTTGAGACTGCCAACAATCAAAGTTTTGCAGGCTATATAGGCCTATATCTCAAAATCATATTCTGTTGAAATTATATAGAGGTGTCCCTACTCAGCGGGATCTTTGATCCATTCAGGGCCTTCCCTTGTGGCATTCAACAATTCATACTTAAAAGTGCAATCTGATTTGTAATATTATTGTTTATTGTTGTTTGGCTACAAATAAACGATTGATTGATTGAACAAAAAAACGGGCGGCAGCAATTAAGACTGAGCATTAATTGTACTACACTGTAGCCTATATAATGCCCGTGTTTTCGTTGAAGACGCAATTTTCGGTCTTGTATAGCCTACCTTGTAAACTCCTATCTGTGCAATCCAAGAATTTAAATTATTTAAAGTTCTAAAACATAATTTAAATTATGTTTAGGAAAACGCTTTTCCGTTAAGCTGCTTCAAAAGTAATGCACTAATTCCTGTAACCGTTTATAGATAGATCTAATTGCTTTATGATGTCTGTATTTGTGATTGTAGAATACCCTTTCGTTTATGAGTTAGGTCTAATGGTGGTTTGTTTTTCCGCGATCTTTGGTGAGTCATTTTATAAAACGTCGATTTTCTTCTATAATGAATGTAGTTTGAAGCTTTGTTTGTGCATTTCCAATAACCGTATATCATATTTTGGAAAGAATCCTCTTTTCAGGGAGAGAAAAGTTTGAATTTCTTGATGATGATTAAAAAATCTGATGAATTTATTTGTCATTCTCGAAGTCATCAGAAGAGTAACCAGTTGGTCTTAAATTTCTCAAGCTGATTATACTATTTAAATTTCTCAAGTAGGCCTAGGTCTACCTTAACCCGTTCTGGACCAAAACTTTATTAAGAAAGTTTTTTATAAACTGTGATAATTATTGGGGCCTTGATGGCAATGTTTGAACGGATGTATTATGTTTTTTGAGTTTTCTCAAATAACATATGCAAATTTGCATATGTTCGTTTTACGAACATTGGGCTAATAGGCTACTAACAACATGTGAAATATTGAACATGTATGAAATTACATTTTAACACAATAACGTAATAAAAATGGATAATTGGTGTTAAAACCGTCTGAAATGTAATGTTTTCAGCATCAACTTATTGGTATATCAGAAAGAAATGACTAAGATTTGTACCCACTGGCATCGAAATTGTGAAAATTCTGAGTGTTCATGTGTTCGACACTATAGATGGCATACGCCGGGATATGAAAAGCTGTGAAACACTTCTTGTGAAGGCATTTGTTGCACTTCACTGAACCTATCAAGTAGGCCTAGGTCGACACCACCCATTGTCTTGTTGTATGAGTAAATCATCATAGAGCAGTTTACTTGTCAACACTGGAGTAGCGTCTCTTAGACACAGTTGGACTCACACCGACATGGTTTGATGCTACGAACACTGGCTTGCTGTCTTTCCATAATGCCACCACGACACTTCCATTGCCCTGATACCGTATTCGATTGCTCCTCGCTGCTCTCTTCGTCGCACTTGTTTTCATGAGGGGCAGTCTCACAAGCAGTTCCCCGTATTGTCCCAGTGGCAGCAAAAACTGTATCCTCCAGTGTGGTGAGGAGTACCAATGAAGTGAAGAAGTTGTCGAATGTAAGAGTGCGACACTGGGGATGTTCAACTCTCGTCAGAAGCTGCCAGACAACTTGACAACCGAGGCTATCATCATCACCACGTGTTGAATCCTTACCTGTGCATTGAGTGGTAGGCCTACTCCACAGCCATCAATTTAGGGTACTCTATTGTTTATTATACACGCACGGACGCACGCACGCGCACACACACACAGACACACCCACACACACACGCACACGCAAACACACACATACATATATATTTATATGATTTGGTTGATACTTGTAGCTCAAGATCAGAAAATTTTAATATGCATATGTAAATCAACGTTGACTTGACTTGACGCTATCAGTACCGTATTGGACCAATGTTCGTAAAACGAACATGACCCAGATATGAAAAAATTACGGCTCCATTTATTACAGTAAAATTATGCAAATGACATGAAGTTTGTGCTAAATATGTGCACTTGTCAAATGCCCATTAGCTCGTGCGATATCACACATCGAACCAAAATTACAAATTTTCAAACAAAAGACGGTGAACATACCTGGAATTGAGGTATTTAGCATAAGACAAAAACAGTTCAAAACTTTCAAAACAAAATTTTTTGCGATTTATCCGACAAATCAAGCCTTTCGCTGACATAAGAGCACATGAAAAGAAAACTAAAGTGATGACCTCAACCAATTTGATGTCATCAAAAAATGTGTTCGTAAAACGAACATTGGTCCAAAACGGGTTAATGTGAGGATATAATATTCTGAAACAAGCTGCAACTTTTTTCAGGTGTGTTGCTTTACAAACGCTAGAATGACTGTTGTTCCAATCAGCACAAGCAATGAAGTCAGTGAAGACGTTTAGTTCAGGACGAAGAAAAAGTTCGATTTAGTTACGTCAATAGAATCGTTTATTATAGGCAGTAAATAACAGTTATGGGGTCTCGAGACTGTGGTCTTGGTCTTCAGAAAGTCCCGATGACTTTGGCAACCCTGACATTTTATATGCTTTGACAAATTAAATCTGACATTGGCTACCTTTTTACTTTAATTGAAATAATAAACGACTGTGTAACTTGTAGCCTATGTGTTATTTTGGAAGCAAGACATGAAAGATAGCTAATAGCTCTATAAAAGTCTATATGGTCCGAGACGAAAATGACTCGGCTGCAGACGCTTACACTGCCTTTAGATCCCATAATCTGCCTATATATGTACCGGTCAACTCAGGTGACAAATATTTCGACCTGTCACTTTGCTGTGGGCGGATCTATCCATCGCCTTCAGCAGTAGGCCTAGATGGATGCTACATATCTAAGTCGTTACTTTTTAACTAGGCCTATGTCAAACATGGATCGAACAGACTATTATTTGCTGAGACATTTCAACAAAACAGCATCAACAGTATCTAAAGTAGGCCTAATTACTTTTAAGCATCTATAGTAATTGTAACGATAATTTCACACATAATCATGAAATTATCGTTGCAATTACTTTGTGTTCTCAGTGCAGGACAGTAACAGCGTGAGAGTAGCACTGTGTAAAACATAGTTTGAGTGATATAGGCATAACACGAAAACATTTAGGCCTACAGTAGATCGTGTGAAGTAGGCCTACATCTTAAATGCAATATTCAAAACAGTTCGACAGAGTTAAAGTTCTTAACTAGAACAAACAAAATATATAGGCCAACCAAAATTGTTCCAAAAAGCGCAAAACAAATGCTGGTTCCTTGAATACCTCAAGTCCTACAGGAATACTTAGTTGAACTGTACTAACACAAAACTTCTTCGAAAACAAAGCTGATCTGCATGCATTCGTTCGTGCGTAGTATCATAGGCCCTAAATTGAGAAGCCCCTCGCTTCCATTTTCTTCTTTGTTCACCAAATGTTGTTGGTGAACGTCAGAAGTGTCAAATTTGTCATGCAATATTTGATTGACACCTTTGGTTTCGCTGTGGCCTCGAACATCGCGAAAAAGTATTTTTTTACAAATCTGACACAGAACGGTTTCTCTCTATTACGAGTTCGTTCATGTAATTCAGAAACAGTGCATAACAATGTTTCACGACATACCTGAAATAATCGCGCCAGAATGCTCTCTGGTATAAGTGGAATTTGGGTCGCTTTTCCCAAGTATGGATTCCTACAGAATTTTGCAGACTGTAAACTTGGGAAAATGTTTTTTACAAACTTGAGTCAGACACGGAGTGGGTTTTTTCACGACTTCTCAGACCCGAAGCGCACGAGAACCTCTTCTGACATATCTGGCAAAAGTATGGTTTCTCCCCAGTATGTCTTCTCGAGTGTATTTTTAGGCTACTTCTATCATTAGTTTTAAACTCGCACATTTCGCAAAAGTATGGTTTCTCTCCAGTATGTCTTCTCGTGTGCATCCTTAGACTATTTTTAGCATTAGTTTTAAACTCACATAATTGGCAATGGTATGGTTTCTCTCCGGTATGAATTATTGCATGTTTTTTCAGATTTGAAAATTGAATAAAACGTTTTTGACATGTCTGGCATTGGTATGGTTTTTCTCCAGTATGGGTGCGAACATGATTTCGCATTTTAGAAGATTGGGAATAACTCTGTTTACATAACTGACATTGGTATGGTCTTTCCCCAGTATGGATTCGAACATGTTGTTTTAGATTCGAAGATTCGATAAAACGTTTTTGACATGTCTGGCATTGGTATGGTTTTTCCCCAGTATAGATTCGAACATGAATTTGCAGTCGAGAATATCTGGAATAACTTTGTCTACATATCTCACATTGGTATGGTCTCTCTCCAGTGTGTATTCCAACATGAGCTTTTAGCGATGAAGATTTGGAAAATGTTTTGTTACAAAGAATACACAGATATGGTTTCTCTTCAGAGTGGGTTTTTTCATGACTTCCAAGACCTGAAGCGCATGAGAACGTTTTCTGACATATCTGGCAAAGGTATTGTTTCTCTCCAGTATGTCTTCTTGTGTGCATCCTTAGACTATTTTTAGCATTAGTTTTAAACTCACATAATTGACAATGCTATGGTTTCTCTCCAGTATGAATTCTTGCATGTCTTTTAAGATTGCAAGATAGGATAAAACGTTTATGACATACTTGGCAATTGTATGGCTTTTCTCCAGTATGGATTCGAACATGACTTCGCATTTGAGAAGATTGGGAATAACATTGTTTACATATCTGACATTGGTATGGTCTCTCTCCAAAATGGATTCTAACATGAGTCTTTAGCATTGCAGCTGTAGAAAATGTTTTTTTACAAACAATACACAGAAATTGTTTCTCTTCAGAGTGGGTTTTCTCATGACTTTTCATATCTGAAATGACTGAGAATGCTTTTTGACATACTTGGCAAAGGTATGGTTTCTCTCCAGTATGTGTTCTCTTGTGACACTTTAGATTACAGTTATACATCGTTTTAAACTCACATAACTGACATTGGTACGCTTTCACTCCAATATGGATCTTTGCATGGCATGCTAAACTGGACCATTGAGAAAATCGTGTTTGACATATTTGGCATAGGTAAGATTTCTCTCCGGTATGGATTCTTGTATGATGTGTTAGATTTGAAGATTGGGAGAAACGTCTTCGACATATTTGGCATTGATAAGGCATCTCTCCAGTATGGATTCTTGGTTTCTCTCCAGTGTAGGTTCTAGCGTGTCTTCTCAGACTCGAAGAGTATGAATGAGAAAATTGTCACATGCCAGGCAAAGGTACGCTTCTTCTCCTGTATGGATGCTCATGTGCTTCTGTAGGTCAAAGGTGCGCGTAAATATGTCTTTGCAAAACTCGCACTCGTGTGTCTTTACTCTGGAGTGACTTTTCTTGTTTTCTTTTGTATGATTATCCAGAGCAAACGATTTGTGACATAGCTGGGTACTCTCTAACTCTCTATCTTTTCTTGTGTCGCATTTCCGATGGAATTTCCTAATGAATGCTTGGAAGAAATGCTTTTCGACATAATTAATTATTATGAATTGTCTGAATTTGTGTTTTGGATATGATTTTTGCGCAAAGCTAGAGTTGAGAACACTGAACCACAAGTTTCTGTGGATTGAAATTATTCTCCAGCCTCGTCAGTTGTTTGCCTTTTTCAATATATGCAGTTAACAGATAAATTCAGGAAATCTAAAACAGTCCATCAATTTTTCTTGCATTTATTAATTCATAAGAAAGTCTAAGAAAATCAAGAAAATAAAAAGCATCGTAGTCGCCATATACAAAGACATATTCCTACATGGAAGACAGAATGAGAATTCCGCCAGGTTCCTCGCACTGTAATATTATCACATTGCAAAGACAATTGCAACAAACACATCAAACGTGAATTTACAGTCCTTATTCCACTATATCCGAATTAGTCGTTGCAACTGTATCAAACGAATGTGCATGTGCTTTAGCATGTGAAAACTGCAGATGCCTGACTCTACATTCCACAACAGAAGCTTCTGAACAAACGGCACGTGTGGAAAGTTAGGGACTATTTATAAATGGAAGTGAGTTTGTTCTAACATACCGGTATAGATCCCTACTGTTGAGCAACCACCTTATTAAAGGTTATCCCGTAGTTTCGGTTGGTAAATTATTTTTAATGTCTTCAATGCCATACTTTACATGTCAACTTGATTATATTCAATAAACGAATATTGATTAATTGATTGAAGTAAGCAGTCTATCAATGACCACGATAACTGTCATCAATTCAGCTTCCATTTCAACGAAAAATTATTTCATCGTTCTAACTTCTATTAACAGAAAAGTGTCTTTTCATCAATCCAAGCTCTATTTAAGCAAAAAATTCATCAATCCAACTTCTATTTCAGCAAGAATTATTCTCATCAATCCAACTTATAAGAACATAATATTTTGTTTCCATATATTATATGGAAACAAAATATTATGTTCATCAATCCAGCTGCTATTTAGCCTACAGACAGGGGCGGAGACTTAGGGGGGGACAGGGGGGACGGTCCCCCCCCGAAACTTGAGGTGGGGGGACGGAGCTGCTTATATCCCCCCCCCCCAATATTTCTGAAAATTTCATGAATATAATAATAATAGCTATGAGTGACAGCTGGTTCTTATCAGCACTCAAATAATAGAGCAATTTTGTTCAGATGACAGCTTAAAATGCTACCATTACAGTGTGGAAATTCAACAAAATTTAAATAGGGGGGGGCACATCCCCTCCCCAAACCCTCCCCCAAACTCAAACACGACTCAAACTACATGTAAGCTGCGAGTGACAGCTGGTTCCTATCAACACTCAAATTATAGAGCAATTTTTTCAAATGACAGCTTAAATGCTACCATTAGCCTACAGTGTGGAAATTCAAAAAAAAATTTAACCCCTCCCCCAAACTCAAACACGACTCAAACTACATGTAAGCTACGACTCGAGTGACAACTGGTTCCTATCAACACTCAAATTATAGAGCAATTTTTTTCGAAATGACAGCTTAAAATGCTACCATTAGCCTACAGTGTGGAAATTCAAAAAATTTAAATAGGGAGGGGCACATCCCCCACAAACCCCTCCCCAAACTCAAACACGACTCAAACTACATGTAAGCTACGAGTGACAGCTGGTTCCTATCAGCACTCAAATTATAGAGCAATTTTTCAAATGACAGCTTAAAATGCTACCATTACAGTGTGGACATTCAAAAAAATTTAAATAGGGAAGGGGCACATCCCCCTCCCCAAACCCTCTCCCCTGCTCGGCGCTTCGCCCTCGCCGATCGTCCTTCGGCCGATACGCCGGTCCCCCAAACCCAAGACCAAGTCTCCGCCTATGCCTACAGAGACTAGCATTTCCCTCAATCCAGCTTCTATCTACGCAAAGAATTAGTTTCATCAATCCAACTTCCATTTAGGCAAACAATTATTTTCGTCAACCCAGTTTCCATTTTCAATTGACCATGTCAAATAATTTACCAACCTAAACTACGGTTTTACCCTTATTAAAACTGCAAATTTTGCTTAAGCGTATCTTCGTGACTGAGAGAGTACGCCATTTATTATGCGAAGACGAATTAGGGCTACCCTTGTATAATCTATAGTAGGCTATAATTATAATATAATTATAGGTTACACAAGGGTTATTATTAGTGGGGCGCGGTGGTGTAGCGGTATGTTCTGTGCCTTGTAACCGGAGGGTCGCAGGTTCGAATCTGCCTCAAACCACTGCGTATACCGACCTTCGACAAGTTGCTCACCCACAATTGTCTTTGAGGAAGGCAACGGGAACCAACCTCACTCATCTCATCCCCGGGCGGTATAAAAACCAATGGACCTGCCTTCGAGCAGAGAACTCATCATCATCATCAACCTACATATTGACGAACATAACGATCGACTAATAGCCTATATGCAAAAACCAAAATATTAATTGTGGTCCGTTAGTTGTTAGACACTGAAAATTACAAGGGGACATTCTACTGAAATGGGAAAACAATTGAAATTTTTTTTAAACTTATTGGTAATCGATTGATTTTTAACTTTACCTAGTAGAGTAGGTCGCTGATAATAGTGACGTCATTTTTCTTTGTGTTCAATCAACGGCCTATTATTATTATAGGCCTTAATGCAAGGATTCTTGGCCTTAATGTAACGTGATCAGTGCGACCACTCTCCATTTTCTGAAATCCCAAGCTCTTGCCAGAAAAATCCCAAGATTGGCCAAAAGTGTACCAAAAAATCCCAAGTTAGCGAAAACGAAAAAGTTGTGATGAAATATGAAATGTGTTTAAACTTTTAGCAATCACAATTATTCACAAAATGCCTAGTTAAGAACTCGCAAAGAAAAAACCGGAGCATATAATAGTCCCAGGCATAACATTGAATTAATAATGTAATTATAGGTTACACATCTTGGTTTGGCGTCTCTGGTACTGCTCTATGTTGGTTTCAGTCCTACTTGTCTTCCAGATCCTTCTCTGTTAAAGCATCCAGTCATTGTTCGCAACCCCTCCCGCTCTGCTGTGGTGTCCCTCAAGGTTCCGTCCTGGGCCCACTGCTCTTCATTCTGTACACTACACCATTAAGCCATCTCATAAAATCCTCTTCTGTTGACCACCATCTCTACGCAGACGACACCCAACTCTACATATCCTTCTCCCCAAGCTCTTTTTCTACTTCCATTGCAAAACTACTCAATGTGGTTAACCTAGTCTCTCAATGGATGTCGTCCAACCTGCTTTGCCTCAACCCTTCCAAAACAGAATTTATCATCCTCGGCCTTCCTGACCAAATCAAGAAAATACCTGACCTTTCAATACACCTATCTACTAACTCTTCATCTCTTACCTTCACCTCTCATGCCCTTGTCCGCAATCTTGGTGTTACTTTTGATCCACATCTCTCCTTCTCTAATCACATCTCCAACCTCTCGCGCTCCTGCTTCATGCACATTCGTGACCTCCGCCGCATCCGACCCATGCTCGACTTCAAAACTGCCTCCACCATTGCTACCTCCATTGTCCACTCAAAGCTCGACTATTGCAATTCCCTCTTTCTCAACCTTGAAGCCACCCAACTAAAGCGTCTGCAGCTGATCCAAAACTCATTAGCCAGAGCCGTCACCAGAACGCCCAAGCATCATCACATCACTCCAATCCTCAAATCACTCCATTGGTTAGAAATCCCAGAGCGAATTCACTTCAAAGTCCTATCACTAACCTACAACTCCCTACAACACTCCCAGCCCAGATATCTTCGCGAACTCTTCACCATCCATGCAGCCAACCCGTTCTACCCGATCATCCTCCGTTCTCACTCTTTCTAGATCCCCGGTCACCACTCATCTCAAGTTCTCCAACCAAGCAATATCCAACACTGCGCCGCGTCTCTGGAACGATCTACCTCCTGAATTCCGCACTTTTTCGGTTCTTCCACCATCATCGCCAATCATGCACCATCATCTGCCTCAGGCTCCTCTATCCATCACCCCCAAGGCTTTCCACTCGAAACTAAAGTCTCTGCTTTTCAAGAAGACAAGAACTCTTATCCTGACTCATCTGATCCTGTACCTTCCAATCCTCGACCTAAAAGACACCCGCCTTAACATCTGCTGTGCCCTCTCTGATCCCCTGGAAACCGGACTCGGACCTCCTCGGACTACTCTTTGGACAACCCCTCTGATTAGACGCAGCGCTCGTGAATAAGCTGGTGCCCTGCGCTTGGCCTTCGAGTGGCGCTTTAGAAGTTTGGAGATTACGATTACGATTACGATTACAGGTTACAATAATAATAAACGTCTTTCAGACTGAGCGAGTTTTTCTGATCTGATTCGCTGCCACTGTTGCAAAGTACGTAAAAACTAGTGTGTAAACCTTGGAAAAAATCCCAAGATTGCTAGGCAAAATCCCCAGGTCCCAAGTCGGACCCCCAAAATCCCAAGATCTTGTGAAAATCCCAAGCAGTGGTCGCACTGAACGTGATCAATACGCCAACAATGAGTTCATATAATTATATTTTAAGAGTCCGGTGTAAAACTCACTTCTGATGCAGTCTTGCAATTGAAAATCAAAATTTGATTGTTAATGTTCACATTGAACCAAACTATTTTATATTCAAGAAAACAGTCGCCGCCATTATCTTTATGCAGATATTGACTTTGCCTAGGCAACGACGTCTATTAACTTGTAGAGATCACTGCTTTGTGCTATTTTTCTTTAATTTTCAAATAAGACCTAGAGCACACAACCATACTCTCCCACCCAAGGACAACTCTCAATTTATTCCCAGATCATTATAATATAATGATCTGGGAATAAATTATATTATAAAATATTTACTAGTTTATTCTAAAATCTTCTGATGAACTTTAATTATCGTTTATCACTCATGTTAGCATTTCTGCGTTTTTGTCAGATTGTTTTTCTCAATTAAACGAATATATATATATATATATATATATATATATATATATATATATATATATATATATGTAGGAATACGTCAGATGACGTGATCATGTAACTATTAATAATTTTCTTTAGGATTAAAATGGATTTAAAATTAATTAAAATGTCGCTTGCAAAATCTTTTTCGCTTTGGCTAAGATGTTCTGCGATTATTATTGTAATCATAGCCTTAAATGGCAGGCCTATTCTCGAAGGCGTCTGCGAGTAAGTGGTGGTAATAATTTCGTAATGGGATTTTTCGTTTGCAAGCATAAATCTTCATTTACACAGTATGCCTACTTTTCATTAAGACAACGGCAACAGCGCTGCAAAACTGCCAGTAACCTTATTACAGATATGCTTAACTGTTAATTGTGCGCTGGACGAAATTGTTCCCGTTTCTCGCCACTGACAAAAACTATTCGTGGTAGCATTTCAGCTTAATGATTCACCAACCTGCGGATACCCTCGTAATTTCAGTTGATGACGATTATGATGATGACAACGATGATTATGATCCTGATTCATTTTTAAGTTTTAAAATGGGGTGATTATTGTAGATTTGTACCCGGTATTAAAGGCCCTACAAATTTCTGTCTTCTTGGGCAGGATTCAGGCCGCTTATATCTGCCGGTCTTACTAGTGATTGTTATCTAACTTATCTATAGCAATGGCAACCACTCATGCCCTTCAGACTTTCTCTGAGAGGTATTCATTGTGTGGTAAAAATGCATTTTAGTGTATTTTATTATTTCATTGAGCTTATCCTGTATTTTAGCGTATTTTATTATTTCTCTTCTCTGATCCACTGTGTAAATGGAAGTTGGATTGAACTTTTGCATTAAAATTCAAGTTGGATTTATGAAGTTGGATTATTGAAATACGCTATTACTTCTCACTGACAAAAAATAAAATACGCTAAAATGCAGGTTAATCCATTGTGTTTTAGTGTGGACCGTCTTATTCAGAGTTGCGAAGACCTTGGCAAAACAGGCCCAACACTGGCATTCCGCCTCCGATTCAGGACTCGGGCACTTGTTTATCGCAGTGTAAGATTCGCGGGACAAATCTGCTCGTATGTTGGTAGTATCCTGCCAAATTCTTTTATTGGTGAGCTGGGTTTTCACAGATTTGTTGTAGTAACTGGTTTATCATCGGATGTTACATTTACTTTGTGGAGAATTGGTCAGCCAAACGATGCAGATTCACATAGCATGGACACAGACTTAGGGAATTTTCTAAATTGGAAAGATTATGATTGCACTCAAGTTTATTCATATATATATGTGTCAAGGCAAGAGCATTCTAAATACCAATACCAAAACCAGAGTCACATTCACTTAACTTTTCCAGAGAACATGTTCAGTTGTTAAACCTGCCTGCCATAATAAAGAAAGACACACGTATTAAACAGAAATTGCAGCATTAGGTAAACTCTTCAAACCAATTGCTGTTGATCAAAATATCTAAATATGACAGTGCACGTAGTTAAATTTAGCAAAACTTTAACTATATTAAAGCCGATAGCTTGATTCTTTTGTGAGCGTGGCAGATCAACAAACTGCTACTGCACTTTGCTGCATTAATTACAGAAAAGCTAATCATTTATAAATACGACTTACCTCGAAACTGTCGAGCAAACATTTACAGTATCATAGACACTCAGTTGCACTCCTACGAATCTGAATTCACCGAAATCAGTGTCCAAGCATGACAAAATAAGGCAGTCTTTAAGTTAGCAAGGCACTTTGTAGTGTGGCCCGTAGGCACAACACAGTACAGGAGGGAGCCATGTATCTACTACATCTACTACCACAGCAAATTGCCATTAGGAACACATGGAATGGCAAAAACAAGCACAAGTGCTAGTACAATAGACAACTATCTTCGATACCTCTAATTATCGCCACTAAGCTCTCAGAATGTGCTTCAACAAATGAAAACAACGCGAATTTTATAGGTAAGGAATCTCATTAGGCAAAATGATATATGATATATTAATTATGGTTCTAATCTGGTGTAACGACTTCTATAACACCATTGTCAGATTACATGATGGTGGTCACTGCAAATTGAACGCACAGTTATAATCATAACCCGCTAGAGAAACTCGATTTAAAGCTGATAACTTGGAATTGATTGTAAAGAATGTCTTTTCAAAGCGAAAGTTTCAATTATAAGTCATGCAAAATCAAAAGAAAAAATTACATTCTTTACAGGGCTATCAGCAAAAATGCGAAATGATAAATGTTCTCTTAAAGTCGACTTTGTTGTGTCATGCATCTGCTATGTAGACGACGCAGATATAACTGGTTCTGCATTTGAAGGCTTTAGTTTACGACTCTATTAAGAAATGCATCTGATTTTCAGACGCTGAATCCAAAAACCTCTCTCAGGATATGGTACTTGTTGTTGAAGTCATCTTCATGGTCGGCGTCGTCGTTGTTGCTGCAGTGCGACGCGAAAAATATCTAAACAGGCAAGAAACAATTGGATCTCATACTTGTCATACAATAAATACTGTATCTGTTGGTCTTAATGTGATTGAAGTAATCATTGACACTTGCAAAGTTCTCTAGACCTATGCTAATTTATTTTTTTTTTAAATTACCTGTAACACCGTTTACATAATGCACAAAGCATCAGCTGATGGTCTCTTGAAATGAAACCACAGCAAAAATGACAGTCTGTAAGAGAAAAATCCAATGGACCTGGAAATCAGAAGTCACAGTAAGCACAATGTAAATTGTGTTTAATGTATGATTATGCTTCGAAATCATGTATGTACTTGTATTGTCCAAATGAAAAATATGTCTAACTAGCATCAGAAGAATAAATATGCCTGCATTGCAGGTGCTCTTAAGATCACACACCCACAGTCTGTTTATTAATTTGTGTGGAAAGTGAAAACCTGATTACTGTTAGTTGTTGAGCATCTGTTCTGTTTATTGTTCCTGTTCTTAAATATTATCAGCCACTGTCTAATGACCAAGTATCAGATGATGGCACTGATCAGTTGTGCTCAAAGGACTTGCTCAAAGTCCCTACCCTGTCAGGCTGTCAGCATCCCAACAAACTTTTGACACATTAACAACGAACTGCTTTGGTTTCCCAGTCACTTGTAGTACACTCTCATTGGTAAAGTGTTTAATGAGACCCATATGGGAACTTTGAGGGCCCTTTAAAGGCCCTATAATTATTAGAATAAAGGTCCCATTTTGGTCACAAGTGGGCATGCTGGCAGGGTACGTATTAACCGTTTAAGAGGAAATTTAAACTCGGACACTCCATGCTAAATGAGTGCTCAAGACATTCACGTATACCGTGGCACACAGTGTTCAAAGAGCTTTATTAAACTCCTGCTTGTTCCAGCTCTTTATAAATAAACAAAATGTTTGTAGTGCTGAAAGTCAAAATGTTGAGTCTACGAAGAAACTCCTAATGAATGAAAGTCAGAAAAACGCAGACAATGAAACAACAGAGACGATAGAAAGAATGGAGAAAGGTCAAACAGATAACTCTTCTGCTCAGTGCACCACAATCATAGAAGCAGATCCTGATGCATGTTTGCTCCAACCATCAAACGAAAGCGTCGTTTACCAGACCTTTGATTTGATCGATGGGGTTCTGGTTCCTAGTAAAACATTCACAGCAGCTGATCACTGTGACCAGTTGGACATAATACATGATTGAAGCACAGACTGCCATGCAACCAACTACTCTGTCGAACTGCTCTTCAGCTCTGGTCACTGACTATAACTGTGCATCACATTATGCATTTCTGTGTGATTAATAATAGCTTTCCTTTTTATGCCTCTTATGCCAATGGTACTAGACCATTGGCTGGACCCCAGAGTTATTTGGGGTGCATTGATAAATAGCAATCTCTACTTAAATGAATTGGAAAGCCAGAAGCTTGTAAATTGTGTGACAGCAGAGAACTTATCAGTAATACTAGTCCCTTAAGCCAGCAAATTTTGCCTGAGTAGTTTATCATAAGAGACCACAATAACTATCTTGAAAGATCTGGAACTCTCTGGAACAATAGCGTACTAGACATTATGCATATAATACATATTAATGTGTGTTTATGTCTAGGCTACACGTTTGATTTCTATGGCCCTAGGTATTTGAACTCTATGTAGGCCTATGCAAGAGAGTTCTGATAATTGGTGTACATGTACTAATTAACAGTTTAGAGGTGTATTATTGGTTGTTGATGTAAGCATCTTCTATGCCGTTTTTATTCAGGTTTTATATATGTTGACTTGATCTTTAACTTAAGACAATGAATATCATCCCATTTATAAAAGTTCAAAATCATTCAAGTTATGCAAGTCTCCAGTGGGTTAGTACAGCTGCCCTTCTTCTTGGAAATGTCTATAAATACATGTTGTATTTGGCTTGGAACTGTCCCGAACTGCTAATGCGTGAGTGCTTAATGTCACAGTAATATTAGCATATGATATATTCTATTAACCAGCACAAAAATGTATGTGTACAGTTGTACACTTATATCTTGTCGTTTAACTTTTGGATCCCATTAGATGTTATGCAAGCTTAGACATTATAACATTGTGTTACAACCTGCACAAAGATTCCTTGCTGAATGCACTAAACAGAAATTCATGAGGGTTTGTAGCCTCAAAACATCTGTACAGGTCTATCCTAATTTATCTGAGGAAGCTGTGAGCCCAGTCACAGATCATTATGCAGAAAAGTTCATATACCACTGAACGTGGCCACTGGGGGTACTACGGGTATCGTGCAGGCTGTAAATTGCATTTCAGGAAATTTCTGTAAAAAATCTCTTATGCATGTTAGATGATGTATGTTGTAGAAGCCTATAATATGTTGTAACACTGTTAGGAAATGCCCTAAAGTTCTTCCACATTGCATTAAACATAAACTCGTGAGTTTTCGCGGCCTCGCTCGGTAAGCATAGGCAAAGGCATAATTTTGTATTTTTTTAAATTTCAGATACAAGGCCACATGTTCCAGTATTTGACAACTTAAAAATTGAAAATAATTGCCATTTACAGATAGCATTTTAAGATTCATCCTATTGGGTTGTTTAAATTGTTTTCTGATTGAAACTGATTGACTGCCCTTTTTTGGTTATTAATATTGAATTGAGTATCTACTTGTGTAGCATAACATAGCATAATGAGGTTTTTAGTGGTTCAGACGTGTAGTCTGTGTTAACGCTTTAATGACGAGAGTGCACTAAAAGCGACACGGAAATAAATGCAGCTCGTCGTTAAAGTATTAAAACCACTGAAAATTAACCTGGACACTTAATAGTCCAATTTCCATTAGCTTCCCTTTGAAAGCTGTGATAGTGTTCACTGAGTGCTACTATCCAAACCACTCCACAAGTCTACAACTCACACTGAAGAATTTCGGCCTTGGTGTTCCCTTCGGTTTCTTAAATACTGTAATTTATATCTGTGTTCCCTAGTTGCCTTGTTTGGTGCTAATTCAAGGAACCTCTACCACTGTAGTGCTTCCTTTCCAATGATCTTATATGCTTTGATTAGATCCTCCGCTCCTCCTTTCCAATGTTTTTAGTCCACACCTTTCAACCTTTCTTCATAGCTCAGATCCTTATAGCCCCAATTCATTTTTGTATGTCTACTTTGCACTTTCTCCGGTTTTTCCATGACTTGTTTCAGGCATGGTTTCCATACCTGGATGCAGCATTCCACCAGGCCTTAACCAGTGATTTGTACAACCTCGGTATTGCATCCTTGTCTTTGGTGACTATTGTCCTTTGTACTGTAAATATTGAATTTATTGGCTGCTATTAAACTGTTATTGTTGAATTGATTAACAGCTTGTGTTTTAACTGTAATGGTTAGTAGATTAACTGCTTATGCTGGATTGTTAATGGTTAATTGTTTTATGTAGCTTCTCATCTGCAAATGATGAAAGTAAGTTTACATTAAAAGTCCATTAATTTGTGCTTTGGAAGTTGATTAAGTTCTATAATAACAACTGAATTTAGGCTACAGTTAAGTTATCATCTACCTTTAGCAGATAGACATGTTTCAGCACCTTTTGATGTTTCTTAAAGTTTTTCATAAGCATGTGACGTGCCAGAGAAAACTGTAAAAAAAGTAAGAAAAACATCAAAACTTGGTTTGGTACTGCATTGGATTGGGCAGGAATTGCAGCGTAATTAGGTGAAAACCGCACAATCTGTGAAGTCCTGCCTTGACAAATTCCCTATGGCAATACACCACCTGCCTGACTTTCTTTATCTCAGTTTCGTTTGCTGCTTAGTCTAAGACTACTTTCTTCCTCTTGTATAATTTATATAGCGACAATAAGGCTTTTCACCCATAACCAAAGACCCTAGAGTGAGAAACACAAGTCACTAAGTAGAAAAAGATAATTTGTATAGCACTTTACTAAAAGCAAGTAGAAGAGTTTGCATGACTTTGTTTTTAGTTGAAATATAGTGCGTTAAAATCGTTCAGTGGAATTATGTTAACGGATGTTGCAAATTATTATAAACAAAGAATGCTAAAGCAACTGCTAAGGGTTAGTATTTATCGCTTTTTTTATTTATTTTATTTCTTGATAAAACTGAACAAACATGCTTATCGAAATTACTATAAGCAGACTTAGAGTTTCAGATCTGTGATGATTCAGTAAAAAATGAATAAATTTAATTATTTACAAATAATACTTGTAAATAATTGAATGTATTCATTTTTTGCACTGTCTATTTCATACTAATGATGATAACTTTTTAGATGCTGGAAATTAATTATTTCAATAAATTAATGCACATAACTACACAACCAGCACATCTAATGCCTTGACACAGCGTGATGAATAATAGCGCCAAAGAAGTATCTGTTTTGACCTTCGACCAATAGCTAAATATAGATTCCATGAGCTAATAATAGGTATGACTCATAGTGTGGCTCTCACCTGTATTATGTTACCATCCGCCTCTGAGTAAATAAATCTGAGTAATACTAATTAACGAATTAATTAGTCAACACACCACTTGACTGTTGATCATGACGACGAACCGTAAAGATTCGATGCAAGAAAAACGAAGAAAACATCGAGAATTTCAACGCGATATGTTCCTGAAACATCGAAGGTTTGCTCTCATGGGAGCCCACGGTGTGGGTAAGACAGTCACTCAGAATTTATACGGTTTTTTCATCATTTTCGAGTTTTTTTAAAACTTTTTTGGGTTTAAGAAAAGTATTCCTTGCATGACACTCGGAGTTGGGGGTTCTAATCTAAAACAGATAATCGTCCAGAAAGATTTGTTTCATTATTTTGCAGTGAAGGTAGTTTTTATTTCGTATATTGAAGGCAGTAGCCTAAAAATTAAAGAAACGAGCGATAGTTTCTTTGAGAAATCCTACAATTATACGAGCTTAGACGGGTTTTAGTGAAGGTCTTGGCTGTTTCTCTCATCCTTTGTTTAAAGACTTTGACCTTCATGTGTATAGCCATTTTGTAAAATTTGACATTGCATTGTTTGGTGAAAAGTAATGATCCTAGTAAATTTTTACCATTTAAAACTGAAACCACAATTATATATAGGGCCTACTACATTTTTTGAGAATATTGTTGCTTTTGAGTGGATTTTGCAGAAGACAAGACAGTGTTCTAAATTGTGTTTCAGGTAAAACGGCAATCATGACTCAGATCGTAACGGGAACTTTTGAACCCGATTACATTTCATCCATTACACGCAGTAAGTGGCTGAAAAGAATTCTCAGCAGAAAATTGGTTGTCTTTATAATGGAGTGACTTGTTCCAGTTGTCTCAGTGTTTGGAGTGCTGAATGGGTGTTGTATTCAATGCTCTCACAATACGTACTCATAGAACCATCATTATGAAATAGTCTCTCATACTGTTTCAACTATCCTATATATATTTTTTTTTTTTTTTTTCGTTTATTGCAAAAACATGTTGACACACCGCAACAAGTTACAAGTTACAAAGAAGATAGTACTGTGATTGGATGAAAAAAGAAGAGTTAAAAAGTGAAGCCAAGGATCATTAAAACGTTGGTAGAGCTCCCGAAAACACGAGTGGGTGTTAAGGATAACCGTTCGTGGAGTGTGCGTGGGATTAGCGAAATCTCATGCAGACTGGCGTTATCCTGCTCTCATCACAAGCGCTTCAGCAGCTGTCGATGTAATCCGTAGGAAATCACGCAAAACATGTGTTTAGGAAACACTGCGCGTGTGGCAGCCTATTAGGCGCCCATCCCATTTCCCATTATCCTACTTAGCCTCCACTTGTTTAAATTAGATAATCTAGTCTAATTAATTAATTAGATTAGGTAATCTAAACTTGTTAAAATTAATTTGATTGCCATTCATTCAACGCTTTTGTGATGTACTTATGGGCACTATATTAAGCACGCCCATTCACAGTTAAACTGAAACTATTACTACGAGCATCAATTCATTTGCTGTGAAAATTGAAATGCATTCTTGAACTGGTGACCTTACAATTTTTTCTTATTTTTCCAGCACACACTGTGAATGCAAGTGTCTGTGATAGCATGTACAACCTCGATCTTATTGATACTGCCGGCCAGGTATGATAGTACACTTCATCTTTGAACAAAATCAATTCTTAATTAAATTTTATTTTGCTGAACAAAGATTTGTACATATTAAACTTTGGTTTTCATGCAAAAGTTGTCAAAGTTGTTAATTTAAATGACAAATAGATGCAGAAATCTATGATTCTACATATAATCAAAATATGTTACTCCGTCTGATATGTCATTAAAGTCACATTTAAATCACAGCTCAAGACTTATCTTTTTAAACAATCATTGTGACTGCCGTTGAATTTAGTTCAATTCTGTTTTTATTCTAGTATGAATTTTCCGTGATTCCTGAGGACTGTTGTCTCAACATTGATGGCTGGATTCTTGTCTATTCCGTAACTTCAGAAAAAAGGTGAGGCAGTTTAACCTTGTTCTAACACGTCGGTCCTTTTCTGAATTCAGTACTTCAGGCTTTGAAGAAAACTTAACTGCAGAAACATGTATCGGTTCAAAATCCTGAGTGAATCATTTTTAATGTTTTGTCCGCAGAGAGAAGTCATTTCAGCCTCGAACGTCAAAGATGAACCGACTTACGGATGGAGCGATCCTTGTTGGATGAAGGCAAGATATTCTAGTTTTTCTGGTAGTGTGTTATTCAAACCGTTTTGTGCCCTGCCTGTGTTACCGCTTGCATTGTTACAACATTCTAAATGTCGTCTTTTGTTTCTGTAGCTTTGAAATTGTGAAATTGATCTACAAACAGTTGCTGTACAAGACAGGCTTAATGGGGTGAGTTTTAGAGCAATTTCTTTAAAATTAATTTTAATTTGTTAAATTTAAATTGGTTTCTTATGATTAATTTTTAATTATTTGTTTTTTCATCCAGTGACAATTATTGGAGTTTTTTTAACTTGCTTTTTTGTGTCTAAGTTTAGAAGAAAAATGTTTTTGTTAACTATATTTGACATTAACTGTCGTTTTTTGTTACAGACTGGTTCCCATCGCTTTGGTGGCAAATAAAGTCGATTTGACCGAATCAAGGTAGAGTTTTATTACTAAGAACTGCTTACGTTTTCTAGTCTCTTGTTTCTCTGCTATAGTAAGCTTCTCTGCAATGGTTGACTTTTCTATTTATCAAGACCCTTCATGTATTCAGTTCCTAGATATCAAAAGTGTGGACTTTACTATTAATTATTATTATTATTAGTTAGGAATTTCTGTAGCATCAGCTTCTAACGCGCAAGGCATCTACTGATATTATGCCATCACTACGCTGTAATCAGGTGGGGCGCGGTGGTGTAGGGGCATGTTCGGTGCCTTGCAGCCCGAGGGTTGCGGGTTCGAATCCACCTCAAAGCCGCCGCGTAGGGACCCTGGGCAAGTCCTTCACTCACAATTGCTCATGCGCTCGGCGTGAAACTCCGATTCAGTGTCCGCTGTAGTCGGGAGCGCCTCTGAGTAGAAATCTTGAAGAGACGCTATAACAAGTGCTCATACATACATACATACATACATACATACATCCCGAAGACCACGTATGGTGGACAAGCAATTTGAAAGGATAACATTTAAAAAGATGAACTGATCTAAAGATAAAGTTTAGAGTAATTTGACAGTGGATTTTGAGACAAATCAAGGGAACCAGTGCATGTGTGCAACGGCAGACTGTAACAGAAGGAAAGTCAGACACTCGAGAACAATTTAGCGAATGATTAAAAGTTTGCCCTGAAAATAAAACCATGTCAGTACTTCAAGAAGTCTGTTCACGACTTTCTTATCAAGCATTCTGTACCAAACATGTTGGAGTTATGAATTGTTAACTGTAAGGTCATCAGTGGAAAAGGCTTATGATATGGTGTGATAACCAGGTCGTGCATTAACAGGGATACTGCTGAAACCTCAATATGTAGTGCTACAGTGCAATTCTTGTATGGTGTATTAACTATTGTGGTGTGTTAAGTTGATAGATTTGGAGACATAACACCACTTCACATTAAGCATTATGGCGCACAGAATGGAGGCATTTAACGAGTCCACACTGTACATGGTATAAAACTGTTTTGGTTTGGATGTTTGCTTTATTCGCAATTTGTCTTCTGTCTGGCTGTAGGGTAATAACCTCAAAAGAAGGGGTTGATCTGGCAAAGAAATGGGGAGCCAATTACATCGAGTCATCTGCCCAGTGCAACATGGTAAGTGTTGTTGTACGGTTTACAAATTTGATCGGACCTCATTACATTATTAGACCACCTTACATTGCATGCAATACCGGTTCCTTTCAATGACTGACAGGTCTTGGTACCTGACCAAGTTTCACGAATACTATACACAGCTGACCTGACCTAGATCATCATGACCTCAGAGCATTTGTTAGCCAATACATTACAAAAGATTCAGACACCAACATACCTATGTAATTGGGACATGGTATCCAATTGGTTAGAGTGCTGTCTTTGTAACATTGAGAGTACGGGTTTGAGTCTCCTTCTCTCAGATGGTTACTTAATAATAATTACATCAACAGACACGTGCAGTGAAAACTTGTAATTTATCATTTAGGTAGCACTCTTTAGGATACTGATTTGAAAACTTTATAGTGTTGAATTAATTTTCCTGGGCATACAATGTATACGATGTCTTACCACTTTCAAGTTGCTTATCCACCGTAGGATCCATCTCTTTATTAGCAGACTGATATTCTGATATTGACCACATTACAGTTTGGATTTGGTGCACCATTGGTTGATACCCATTATACACTGGCGCTATAGAAGTTACTAATTACAATTACAAGTGTTACTACTTGTAGGTCATAGAAGTTACTAATTACAATTACAAGTGTTACTACTGGTTGGTCATAGAAGTTACTAATTACAATTACAAGTGTTACTACTGGTTGGTCATAGAAGTTACTAATTACAATTACAAGTGTTACTACTGGTTGGTCATAGAAGTTACTAATTACAATTACAAGTGTTACTACTGGTTGGTCATAGAAGTTACTAATTACAATTACAAGTGTTACTACTGGTTGGTCATAGAAGTTACTAATTACAATTACAAGTGTTACTACTGGTTGGTCATAGAAGTTACTAATTACAATTACAAGTGTTACTACTGGTTGGTCATAGAAGTTACTAATTACAATTACAAGTGTTACTACTGGTTGGTCATAGAAGTTACTAATTACAATTACAAGTGTTACTACTGGTTGGTCATAGAAGTTACTAATTACAATTACAAGTGTTACTACTGGTTGGTCATAGAAGTTACTAATTACAATTACAAGTGTTACTACTGGTTGGTCATAGAAGTTACTAATTACAATTACAAGTGTTACTACTGGTAGGTCATAGAAGTTACTAATTACAATTACAAGTGTTACTACTGGTTGGTCATAGAAGTTACTAATTACAATTACGAGTGTTCCTACTGGTAGGTCATAGAAGTTACTAATTACAATTACGAGTGTTACTACTGGTAGGTCATAGAAGTTACTAATTACAATTACAAGTGTTACTACTGGTTGGTCATAGAAGTTACTAATTACAATTACAAGTGTTACTACTGGTTGGTCATAGAAGTTACTAATTACAATTACGAGTGTTCCTACTGGTAGGTCATAGAAGTTACTAATTACAATTACGAGTGTTACTACTGGTAGGTCATAGAAGTTACTAATTACAATTACAAGTGTTACTACTGGTTGGTCATAGAAGTTACTAATTACAATTGTTACTACTGGTTGGTCATCACTAAACAAATTATATTTCAGAATATTGCGGAGATCTTCACATGCATTGTGACACAGTACGAAAAGCGGAACACTCCGGAAAAGAAGAAGAAGAGGAGATCGTCCATCCTTGCTTGCATGTTCTGACTACTGCTGCCATCTGGCTGCGACCGCTGTAGTCGGCGACGTGTGTCGCTGAAAATTGTTGTTCTTGACAATATGCTGTGGATTTGTCGATGTGTTTTGTGCGTCGATCTGAGTTTGTTGGTCTCGCTTCTTTTTTATGGTTGGAAATTGTTTAAATCTTTGAGGAAATTATCAGTTTTACTTCTGCTTTGTGAATGGAAAATGTTTTGTAAATTGTTGAGGAAATTACAAGTTTTGCTTCTGTTTTATGGATGGAAAATGTTTAAATGTTTGAGAAACTGTCGATGTACTGTAAGTTTTTAAGTGTTTTTGTTTTCAAATATCGTGCTACATTTTCCAAAGTTATTTCTGAACGATTGATGTATTTGTGTAGCCAGTTCTTTTTCTCCAATATCTTCTGTAGTCAAAGCCGAGAGCTTGAATGATTGCTGATACAGTTATGAATAAATGATTTAAAGGCTTAAAGGTCATTCAGAATGTCATTACAAGTTCTGTGATGCACCACCCCTGTGTTTAGGATCCTGGGATTCCTCCCTTGCAGGCTCAAGGGTCAGAGACCAGGATATGAGTTTTCCCCGCTATGTTCCAATTGAATGTCATTGTGTAATATTTTGATAAGAATTTGTGTAAGTCCAATTGTGTCAATCCCTCCAGGTTAGGTGGGGCATGATTTTCTTTGGAATATTGTAAATCTATATAATTATGAGTTCTAATGTATGATGCTACTAGTGATGACATTTGAATGGGTGTTACCGGCACGGTTTGGATTTGAACCAGATTACTTGTGTCCATTGTGCTTTCTCTAATGGTTTCTGCGGCCTTGACACTGGCTTGAGTTTAACTTTACACATGACCTGAGTTTGCACTGACCTACTTTTGCACATAGCTCCCTAGTTTGACTCTACACTTCTGCATGACCTGAGTTTACATCGACCTACTTTTGCACATTGCCTTAATTTGGCTTTGCACACTTTTCTGCATGACCTGAGTTTGATGACTTAGTATATCTCTGCACATGACTTAATTAGTTTGACCTGACCGATTTATGTGAATGAACTGAGTTTACCTGACCCACTGTTACACTTGGTTGACACATTTTTAATGTTTATTTTGTCTGCGTCAAATGACCAGTGTTTAGTTTGCAAGACTTTACATTTGTAACATTACTTTTGTAAGATATTTTACGCAATAGTATAAATTTCTTTTGTGAAATCTATGGACGAGAATAAAGATTAATATAATAATTTACGATAATATTTTGAGTCAAACTTAGACTTATTGGTTGAACATAGTCATTTCGGACCAAGTTTGAACACGACTGCATTGATAAACATGTTTATTACTGATTGTAACATAATTATGGTAACTTGTGACTCTTAAAAACATTGTTTCTATTCATAAACTGTAAGTGGTGCGTGTGTGAACAATTTGTTGATTTTCGCAGTTTTCTTCTTTTAATGTATATTTTAGAATTTGGATATTTTGCAGCTGTTTATGCATTGTGTATTAAGAATTGTTGATGCAAATGATTTCTGGATCTGGTATTAGAAATTATCTCGAAATATTACTATTTTCTTATGCTTGTAAAGTGGATTTAGTCGAGTAGTAGGGGCCTATACAAAAAAAATAGTGATGACATAATTGTGCTTCTGAGTATTTACACTTGGTTGAAAAATTTTATTTCTTGTTCTTAGTCATGTTTTCTATTTACAAATAAACTTTACTTTGAAAGCTAAGAGAAACTTAAATTTGTCTTTTATTATTTTGATATTTTTCACTCCAAAATATGTTCTCTTGTTAACACACAGTGATCAGGAGTAAGCTGGTAAATGCTAGATATATGACAGGTGCTAATAATTGTATTTGGGATCAAAATTCCAATGAGTCTATTAGAATCCCTGTTTTAATTAGACTTGCTGTAAATAGCTTTTATGGTAGGTGTAAACCCGTAAATTTTGTTTCCTGACTGGTAGCGTAGCATGTAATCTGCTGAACTGTCAATCCAGAGATTAGGCCTACCCGTTGAGGCTTACTCCCTGCCGATTTTCCTAGTTTCGAAAAACACTGTTCTAGAGCTGATTCTACTCTTTTCCGTTCAATTCTCTCAAACCCTTGTCACGTCCTTCACGACCTCCTCCCTCCCCGTAAGGTCACTCCATACAATACGCGACCCAGACCACATGATCTCACCCTACCTAGAATTGATGCCTTTGCTAAAAAAGAAGTTTTATTATGAGAATGTTATATGACTTTGCATAAATGTTTGTATTATTTATTTTTTCTGTAAGCTACTGTGCGTTTGCTGGTAGTCAAATAAAGAATATTCGGTAATCCCGTAGTTTAGGTTGTTAAATTATTTGAATGTCTTCAATGCCGTACTTGACGTTGGTAAGTAAGCACTCTACCGATGTCCATCATAACTATCATCAATCCCGCTTCCATTTCATGGAGAATTATTTTTAATCAATCCAGCTTCCATTTAGTGAAAAAATGACCCAACTTCTATTTAATCAGAAAACTAGTTTTCATCAATGGAACTTTTATTTAAGCAAAGAACTTTTCTCTTGGGTCCAGCTTCGACTTACGGAAACAATTATTTTCATTATTCCAGCTTCTATTGCATCAGAAACTTAGTTTCATCAATCCAGCTTCTAGTTACGGTAAAAATTATTTCCATCAATCTAACTTCTATTTAAAGAGAGAAATGGTTTCATCAATCCCACTTCCAGTTAGCGAAACAATTTTTTCCTCAATCCAGCTTCCATTTTAATTTTACGATATAAAATAATTTAGCAACCTAAACTACGGGTTTACCGAATATTCTTACTTACTTACTTACTTACCAACGGTTCAAATCCCCGCGAGTACAAAATTTTTTAAGTTCTAACGCGTATTGGCAAACTCTGCTTTGAAATGAGTAGGCTACTTAAACTGTACACCAGGGGTGGGCAACTGGCGGCCCGCGGGCCGGATCCGGCCCCCGGGGACCTTTGAACCGGCCCTTGGCATGTCTTTTATATTAGCACTGTACCTGGCACTTTGGGGACCTTTTATCCGGTCCTAGCTTGGGAACCTTTTATCCGGCCCTACACAAATGAATTTCTGTACATAGACCGACCTTAAAACATCTGTTTCTTATTTATTAAAAATCCGGCCTCTAGTCTATAGTCAACTAGTTAACTACTCACTCATCAATATAATCTAGCCTACTCTCTGCATGATACAAGACCACAAGTGGGTAGGTTCGCTACTTTAGAAACCATCTATCACAACTTTTCAAAGGAAGTTGCTACTCTGGGGAAATCAAATATCAAAAGACAATTCTGTGCATTTTCCATGTTTAGGCTACTGATTCTGCACATAACAAGAAGTGCACAGAACAAATAACTGCATTGAAAGTAGAGTTCCAGTCCCGGTTTGCTGATTTACTGCTCATGAACTAGACTTAAATTGTTTGAATCTCCCTTTTCCATCGATGCCAATTCAGCACCAAACTCCATGCAAATGGAATTGATTGAACTCCAATGCAACTGTGAGTTGGAAAGGAAATTTCGTGAGGTACATCTGATTCAGTCCTACAAACTGTGCAATTCTCAGGATTCTAACCCTTCACTTAAATTTTCATAGCCTGGCACTGGTTGCTCTGTTTCCATGCACGGTCCACCTATATTTGTGAACAGTTCTTCTCAAAGATGAAGATAGCAAAGTGCAAAAACAGATGCAGACTAACAGATGACAATCTCTCCAATGAACTTCGAATTGCCACTTCGAACATTAAAGCAAACATTTCGGATTTGTGTCGTGACATTAAATATAGCACACCAAGCAAATGATACTTTGTGCAGACAAACAGCTTTATGTATGTCTAAAACTGAATAAACAATTTCGTTTTAATTTTTAGTGCAGGACTAATGTATTAGAATAATTTGATATTCGTCATAAAAATTATCTTCGTTTGCTCTATTCTGTAATATTTAATTTGAATATAATTAATAGCGTTTCAGTTTCTGGGACAAATGAATCTGCATAAATTAGCTCGCGATTGGCATACGGCCCCTGAGCTGCCCTTAAAACCTTAAAGTGGCCCTCTGTTAAAAGAAGTTGCCCATGCCTGCTGTACACAATCCATGGGATTATCAGACGGTGAAGGAGAGGAATGGACGAAGCCAAAAGGAGAATGTTTCAACACTGCTCTGCCCTCGAGGTTGGAACAGTGGTGGGACCACTAGGCTATTGCTTGCATGATGGAGTAAGAAGATTTCTAGGATAGCAAATGCAAGGGCACCAAAATAATTTATTACCAAGAGGGGCGAGCTGCCTGCGTCTAAATCCGACACTGTTGAGGAACTGCTCCAATTCGCCTTTCAAGATATTATTATTATTATATTCGTTTAATTGGTAACAAAAACTGATAGACACACCGCCATCAGGTACATTGCAATTTAACAAAAGTTATGAATGAATGCTAAGCAAGATTGTACCATATACCATAACAAGAAGCCAATGTTAGAGCGACAATAAGGCAACAAATTGTTATCAACTATTACCTGATAAATTGTTAATTTAATTGAGAGAGTAACGTGGGATGAGTAATTTATCAGCATTAGTGATTTGAGGATGGCTTTTTATACAGGACTCGTGGGATAAAAAGTTTATCATCTTTAGTGGGCAACACAAAGTTGTGAGGGCGTGGTCTCATTTTGAGGCCTACATTCAGTTTTTAAACCAAGAATGCCTTAACGCGATTTTCGTTGGCCAATTACTAACAAGCAGATTACAGAATACAGAACAAGCAGATTGTTCTGTATTATAAGAGTACTGGCGTTAATTAGTAAGCTACGCGGCGCTGTTTTTTATGCTGTTTTTACATTATTTAAACTTGACTCTACAATGGCGACATCCTCAGTGTAAGTAATTTTCGATGGTGCGCGTCAATGATTCCTCCGGCAAAAATATTTATTCGCTTCCGGTTTCAGTTTTAAACATGTTGAAAAATAAAAGAACTTCTTATGAAATTTTTGTTTTGCTTCTTCAGTTGATAGATTTAATTGCTGCCTTTTCGCATCAGTGCATTCACGAGATTCCCAGACCAGAACAGGTTTGTTATCTGAGGAGGAAGCTTCTAAAATGATGGCGCTCTATGGTTTCGGGACCAGCAATTCATTTAGCGCTTTTTCTCCAATATTCAACATAGACATTATTTCTGATTAACAGCATATTTAAGTTCAATTCATAAGCTTTTTGATCACTAAAATACAAGTTCATGTTACAGTTTGTTGCAACGGGTAAACCCAAAGGAACAAAATTGCATTAGGCAAGTGCGCTGGTAGGGTAGTCCCTTTCTCATTAACTCTGACCACCAAAGCGTGTGTCGACACCAGTAAAGAAATAGGCACTGGCTACGGAACCGTCCGGACGGTGCCGTAATTTCTTTTCTACGGAACCGTCCGCAAATAATCTATGGGCGATTGCACATATCTATGGCGTGAAAGCCGAACCATCAATAGCGCAGTAGTTAACGATTAACGAAACTAACCCTAACCCACAGTGACCCTAACCGACCCTGACGACGCCTAATTTGACACTAAACGACCACACGAATACTAACCTGGCCCTAACCGACCCTCAAGTTGTCCGCCATATAAAAATTCGGCGGGAAGACAACAAGTTCACGTGACAGGCTTTTGCCAATATTTATTTCAACCGGATGTACACGCCATAGATATGGGCAATCACCCATAGATTATTTGCGGACGGTTCCGTAGAAAAGAAATAACGGCACCGTCCGGACGGTTCCGTAGCCAGTGCGAAAAGAAATATGCCATCGTGCAGAAATGTACAAGGTGATCATAGGCGTAGGGAGGCGGGGGGGTCAGGGGGGGCAAATGCCCCAAATTTCGGGAATTCCTGTTTTTCGGGCAAGAAGTGCCAGGGTGAATGCTGAACAAACAATTAGAAGTTCGGCAATCGGTAGCACACAGCGCGATCTGCCAGCTCCAATTGACTTGCCCGAATCGGAATACTTAGCTACTAGCTCGCAAACCACCATAATATTTACAGCTTTATTCATTGGTGTAGGCTACTGAATAATAAGCCAGTCACTTATAGCATCCAACATGTTGACTCGGGTGCTGCCCGAATCCCCAAAACCCGAATCCCGACACGCAATTTCAACCGGATCCCCAAATTGATTTTCTAAGTCCGACCCGAATATACTATTAACAAACAAACATATGAATGTCGATGTACATCAAGGTCATGCTAGGTGTATGTCATGTTTACAATTGAAACTGTGAATAGCTGTTTGGATAGCTTCTAGAAAACTGTTTTGGGAAATCGGTAAACTTTTGTGTAGCCTGCTATTTTCACGTTTTCATTCGGTTTCGGGGATTCGGGTTGATCTCTGTTGGCTCAAGGCTACCGATTTAAGAAAGAAATTAAATTCAAGTTGCTACACTCCACTTTTCAGCGTGCAATTTCGAAAGTAAGTTAATTTTGAGTGCAGAAATTTCAGATCCATTCCAAAGATGGTTCAGATAGTTTCAGAACGATCGTTCAGATCGTTTTAGAACGATCGTTCAGTGGACTTCGGAAGATGAAAACATATCTGCACAGCACCATGGGTAGGGATAGTAGAAATTCACGGCAAAAAGTTCAAAATTCACGGTAGCATTTTGTAAAAACGGGCGAAAATCACGGCAAATTCAGACAAATTATGTCAAAATTTTTCAGAAAATCAAGACAATTCACGGCATTTAGGGAAAATCACGGCAAGTGCCGAAAATCCATGACTTTGTGAATTTCTACTATAGGCCTCTCCTAACCATGGGTCAAGATAGACTCAATGATCGTTTGATTATCAACATTGAACGTGCAACTAGACTACAACTGGGGTCAACTGCAAATGAAAGACATTATTGAGACTTGTTAGACGCGAGAACAGAAACTCTATCGTGTTCTAGAGAGACGTGAGCGACTATAAATGCAAGACACCAGTTATTCGTTATTTATATTTTTCGGGCAAAAATAAAATCTTGCCCCCCTACCACTGAAATTCTCCCTACGCCTATGAAGGTGATGCTCATGCAGTAGTGCATACAGACTTAGGAATTATAATTACACTTGTGCTACACTCGGTTGATTCGATCAAAAACCGTTTTAATTGTGTTGTAAAATTGTTTACACTTAACAGAGAAATTAACTCAGTGGGCAAGGAATTCCACAGACTTGGCCTACAAACCAAAACAGAAAACTGCCTTATATTTGTGTGAGCGTAACATGTGCAATATTTACCGCAAGATCTTGTTCTAATGATCATGTATTTCCAAGTTCAGATTAAAATAACCTATGCAAATTTGCAGGTAACAGTTTCCTTTGAAATCTAAGCATAACTACACAAATCTATAGTTTATTGATCAAGTCATATGACAGTATTCCTGAACTGACAAACAAGGGCTGTGTACTGTCTCCATAGGGAGTGTACAGATGGTGCAAATAGCACTTTTGTAGAATTACGAGTTGAGTGGGATTGATAATTAAAGGTCCAGGTGATATTGCAATAAGATAGGTAAGTAAAGATTAAGGAGAAGATTAAAAATTAACTAGTTGCTTTCACGGTAGGGCATGTTATGCCAATCTTTTTTACAATTTTTTACTTACACTATCGATATGTTCTAATAATAGTTCTATCCATGTTTGAAAATGGTTCCATGTTAGAATTTCCATAAATTCGTGGTGGTATTTGTGTAAAGGTCATTTAAGCCTTTTATAATAAATATAATAAAATGGTTTACCAGGTGATATATAATGTGCACATCGAGTCCTTTCGTCTGATGCGAAAGCGTAGCTTAGACCAGCGTCTACGGATTCACTTGGTCTACGATCAAAGTGTGGCATCCTTACCCTCACACAAACAACATCTAGTCAAGGTTTGTATTCAGGGCATTCTAATCTGACATAGAAACTTCTAGAGAGCCATTATAAAGCGCACTGTCTTGATTTTAATATCTTGATTAAAAAAATTGTCACTTCATTGTAATAAGTAGCACAGCCAACAACTGTAGTAGAAACTGGGCCAGCCTAAATATAACTTATATAGGCTGACCAAGTTACCGGTACATGTAATATAAATATCTGTCTGTCTAGAATGAAGTAGCCTAGTTAAACTGATCTCACTTCACCTGCTTTCACGGTAGGGCATGTTATGTGAGATCAGTTTAACTAGGCTACTTCATTATATCTACCAAGTAACCATAGCATGAACTGACCTAATTAATCAATGGTATGGGTAAGAAGACAACTTGGATCATTCAGCACATTTATATAGCACCCCAAACAACGACAAAACTGCTGCAAGTAGTCAGGTGCATTCCCCAATTGGCATTGCTTTACCTATCACAAAGTCTTAAATTCTTGACTTGTATTTCTTTGTACAACACCTAGATGTCAACCCTGTCAGACAAAGATTTTGAAAGAAAATCAGACTTAGAAAATATGACTTAGAAAATATGACTTAGAAAATAATTAGAAAATATGACTTGGAAAATAATTAGAAAATATGACTTAGAAAATATGACTTAGAAAATATGACTTAGAAAATATGACTTAGAAAATAATTAGAAAATATGACTTAGAAAATATGACGCCGCTGCTTTTGGATATTGATTTGAAAATGTTAATAGTGTTGGAATGAATTTTCATGTGCATAAAATGTATGTTATGTCTTCCCACTTTCAAGTTGCTTATCCACTGTCTACTACATCTCAGTATTAGCAGACTGATCTTTTCATACGGACCTCAGTACATCGAGATTGGTGTGCCATTGGTTGATACCCATTAGACACCGGCGCTATAGAAGTTACTAATTACAATTACAAGTCTTACTACTGGTTGGTCATCTGCTCTGTGTAGAATAAATCACTAAATAAATTATATTTCAGAACATTGCGGAGATCTTCACGTGTATTGTGACACAGTACGAAAAGCGGAACTCTCCGGAAAAGAAGAAGAGGAGATCGTCCATCCTTGCTTGCATGTTCTGACTACTGCTGCCATCTGGCTGTGACCGCTGTAGTCGGCGACATGTGTCGCTGAAAATTGTTGTTCTTGACAATATTCTGTGGATTTGCCGATGTGTTTTGTGCATCGATATCAGTTTGTTAGTCTCTTTTTTATGGTTGGAAAATGTTTAAATCTTTGAGGAAGTTATCAGTTATACTTCTGCTTTGTGAATGGAAAATGTTTTGTAAATTGTTGAGGAAGTTGCAGGTTTTACTCTTGTTTTATGGATGGAAAATGTTTGAATCTTTGAGAAACTGTTGATGTACTGGAATTTTTGAAGCATTTTTGTTTCAAAATATTTTTGCTACATTTTCAAAAGTTGTTTCTGAACGATTGATGTATTTGTGTAGCTAGTTCTTATTCTCCAAAATGTTCTGTAGTCAAAGCCGGGAGCTTGAATGATTGCTGATACAGTTATGAATAAATGATTGAAAGGGTTAAAGGTCATTCAGAATGTCATTACAAGTTCTGTGATGCACCAACCCTGTGTTTAGGGTCCTGCGATTCCTCCCTTGCTGGCTCAAGGGTCAAAGATCAGGACATGAGCGCTTTCCGCTATATTCCGCGTGAGATATGAGAGCTTCTCTATTTATTTAGTATGTCACTGTGTAATGTTTTGATCAGAATTTGTGTAATTCCAATTGTGTCAATGCCTCCAGGTTAGATGGGGCATGATTTTCTTTTGAATATTGTAAATCTATATATATGATTTCTAATGTATGATGCTGCTAGTAATGACATTTGAATGGGTGTTATTGTCTATGGTTTGGATTTTAACTAGATTACTTGCCTCCATTGTGCTTTCTCTAATGGTTTCTGCGGCCTTAACACTGGCTTGAGTTGAACTTTACACATGACCTGAGTTTGCACTGACCTACTTTTGCACATAGCTCCCTAGTTTGACTCTACACTTCTTCTTGACCTGAGTTTACAGAGACCTACTTTTGCTCATTGCCGTAATTTGGCTTTGCACACTTTTCTGCATGACCTGAGTTTGATGACTTAGTATATCTCTGCACATGACGTAGTTTGACCTGACCGATTTATGTGAATGAACTGAGTTTACCTGACCCACTTTTACACTTCGTTGACACATTTTTAATGTTTATTTTGTCTGTGTCAAATGACCAGTGTTTAGTTTGCAAGACTTTATACATATGTAACATTACTTTTGTAAGATATTTTACGCAGTAGTATAAATTTCTTTTGCGAAATCTATGGACGAGAATAAAGATTAATATAATAATTTACGATAATATTTTGAGTCAAACTTAGACTTATTGGTTGAATATAGTTATTTTGGGACCAAGTTTGAACATGACTGCATTGATAAACATGTTTATTACTGATTGTAACATATGGTAACTTGTGACTCTTAAAAACATTGTTTCTATTCATAAACTGCAAGTGGTGCGTGTGTGAACAATTTGTTGATTTCGCAGTTTTCTTCTTTTAGTGTATATTTTAGAATTTGGATATTTTACAGCTGTTTATGCATTGTGTATTAAGAATTGTTGATGCTAATGATTTCTGGATCTGGTATTAGAAATTATCTTGAAATATTACTATTTTCTTATGCTTGGAAAGTGGATTTAGTCGAGTATCCTAGTATACAAAAAATAGTGATGACATAATTATTGTGCTTCGGAGTATTTACACTTGGTTGGAAAATTTTATTTCTTGTTCTTAGTCATGTTTTCTATTTACAAATAAACTTTACTTTGAAAGCTAAGAGAAACTTAAACTTGTCTGTTTTATTATTTTGATATTTTTCACTCCAAAATATGTTCTCTTGTTAACACACAGCGATCAGGAGTAAGCTGGTAAATGCTAGATATATGACAGGTGCTAATAATTGTATTTGGGATCAAAATTCCAATGAGTCTATCAGAATCCCTGTTTTAATGAGACTTGCTGTAAAGAGCTTTTATGGTAGGTGTAAACCCGTAAATTTTGTTTCCTGACTGGTAGCATAGCATGTAATCTGCTGAACTGTCAATCCAGAGATTAGGCCTAACGGTTCAAATCCCCGCGAGTACAACATTTTTTAAGTTCTAACGCGTAATGGCAAACTCTGCTTTGAAATGAGTAGGCTACTTAAACTGTACACAATCCATGGGATTATCAGACGGTGAAGGAGAGGAATGGACGAAGCCAAAAGGAGAATGTTTCAACACTGCTCTGCCCTCGAGGTTGGAACAGTGGTGGGACCACTAGGCTATTGCTTGCATGATGGAGTAAGAAGATTTCTAGGGATAGCAAATGCAAGGGCACCAAAATAATTTATTACCAAGAGGGGCGAGCTGCCTGCGTCTAAATCCGACACCGTTGAGGAACTGCTCCAATTCGCCTTTCAAGATGTTGAGGCCTCCATTCAGTTTTTAAACCAAGAATGCCTTAACGCGATTTTCGTTGGCCAATTACTAACAAGCAGATTACAGAACAAGCAGATTGTTCTGTATTGTAAGAGTACTGGCGTTAATTAGTAAGCTACGCGGCGCTGTATTTTTTATAGATGTTGATGCTGTTTTTACATTATTTAAACTTGACTCTACAATGGCGACATCCTTAGTGTAAGCAATTTTCGATGGTGCGCGTCAATGATTCCTCCGGCAAAAATATTTATTCGCTTCCGGTTTCAGTTTTAAACATGTTGAAAAATAAAATATCTTCTTGTTATGAAATTTCTGTTTTGCTTTTACAGTTAATAGATTTAATTGCTGCCTTTTCGCATCAGTGCATTCACGAGATTCCCAGACCAGAACAGGTTTGTTATCTGAGGAGGAAGCTTCTAAAATGATGGCGCTCTATGGTTTCGGGACCAGCAATTCATTTAGCGCTTTTTCTCCAATATTCAACATAGACATTATTTCTGATTAACAACATATTTCAGTTCAATTTATAAGCTTTTTTGATCACTAAAATACAAGTTCATGTTACAGTTTGTTGCAGTAGTTCATAAGTATCAACGGGTAAACCCAAAGGAACAAAATTGCATTTGGCAAGTGCGCTGGTAGGGTAGTCCTGAGACGATAATAGTCCCAGGGTAGTCCCTTTCTTATTACTATTTCCATACGCATTAATCCTGACCACCAAAGCGTGTGTCGACACCAGTAAAGAAATATGCCACCGTGCAGAAATGATGCTTGTGCAGTAGTGCATACAGACTAATGAATTATAATTATACTTGTGCTACACTCAGTGATTCGATCAAAAACCGTTTTAATTGTGTTGTAAAATTGTTTACACTTAACAGAGAAATTAACTCAGTGGGCAAGGAATTCCACAGAGTTGGCCCACAAACCAAAACAGAAAACTGCCTTATATTTGTGCGAGCGTAACATGTGTGATTTTACTGCAAGATCTAGTATAATGATCATGTATTTCCAGGTTCAGATAAAAAATACCTATGCAAATTTGCAGGTAACAGTTTCCTTTGAAATCTAAACATAAATACACAAATCTATAGTTTATTAATCAAGTCAAATGGCATCATACCTGAACTGACAAACATGGACTGAGTACTGTCAGTACTTTCTCCATAGCAGAGTTTACAGATTGTGCAAATACCTCTGTTGTAAAATTACCAGTTGAGTAGGATTGATTATTTAAGACCCAGGTGATATTGCAATAAGATAGGTATTGAAAGATTAAGGAGAAGATTAAAAATTAACTAGTACTTTTCACAGTACGGCATAACTGTTGTGAGGTATTATGCCAATCTTTTTGATGATTTTTGCTCACAATATCGATATGTTCTTTCCATATTAGAAAGGGGTTCCATGTTAGAATTTCCAGAAATTCATAGCAGTATATATATTTAGAAGCTGCTTGTTCATTTGAACCTTTGTATATAATAATAAATGTAATAAAATGTTAACCAGGTAATATATAATGTGCACATCGAGTCCTTTCGTCTGATGCGAAAGCGTAGCTTAGACCAGCGTCTTCGTATTCACTTGGTCTACGATCAAAGCGTGGCGTCTTTGCCCTCACACAAACAACATCTAGTCAAGGTTTGTATTCAAGGCTTTCTAATCTGACATAGAAACTTCTATAGAGCCATTATGAAGCGCACTATCTAGATTTTAATATCTTCCTTTAAAAAATTTGTCACATGTTACATTGTAATAAATCACACATCCAGTCACAGTAGTAGAAACTGGGTCAGCCGATATATGACCTACATAGGCTGACTGAAATGCACCTAATTTAAATATCTGTCCAGGGCATGATTCAGTCCTCACCAGCTCATCTTGTCACTCACATTGCATGGTCAGTGTACTCATTACAACTGGGTTGGCTATGGGACACAGGTGGTGCAGAAATCTCAAAGCAAATTTCTGCCCTGGTTGGGATTTGAACCCCGACCTCTCGGTTGACAGTCCAACATGCTAACCACTACACTATCAAGCACCTATAATGAAAAAAATGCTTAAGACAAATTTGCTTTGCAATGAGGTATTGTTTCTAAATCTTTAGCAGATGTTGCAGCTAAAACTTTGATTCTCTGTTAAAATGTGATCCTTTCTAAATTGCTTCTGCAATAGATCAAGTTTAAATTACTTGATGTGTTTATAAACTAACAAGAGTTGACATTCTGTCTGTAGCATGACCTCATACCAAACGCGGTGTCATTCTGGGAGAGCACTCTGAGCGTCCGACACACTGGGGGTCCAATACGACTGCTCAGGTATGTCTTAACACACGTGGTGATCACCATCATTGTCGTCATTTTATCTTGAATAACATAAAATGTAGCTCGGCCTGTAGAGTGTCGATTACGGCTCCCAGCCTCCATTCAGGCGGGCACTGTGTAGGGACCTTGAGCAAGTCCTTCAGTCACAGTTGCTCAGCATCATCGAAGTTCAGTCGTATCTGTACTTGTGAACTGTGGGAGTTGGGTAATATCAATTACAGTTGATTTGTATTGTATTGTAATTTTAAAAATTAATCATTAAATAATGACTTCCATGGTGCTGGTGTCTGGAATAGTCGAGCACTGGCCTGAGATGTGCTTCTTCAACTTGGCTTACCAACTGGTGTTGTTATGCAATGTTGATCATTAGAGGTGTTAGTGGTGGTGTTATTATTATTATTATTATTATTATTATTATTATTATTATTATTATTATTATTATTATCGCACATCGCTCATCGTCATCGTCATCATCGTCATCATCATCGTCATCATCATCGTCATCATCATCGTCATCATTATCATTATGCATTTACTAATCTCCACTATCTAATGACTGATCATCAGTCAATCAGATGCTGAGCAGAGCTTCTCATTAAATATGGGTTTTTAAGCTTCAATTTCTGTGCTCTATTTAAAGTCTGTGTTTGACGTTGTTTTCTGGCAGACAATGCGCTACAGACCGCGTCCGCTACAGAGATGAAGACCCAATGCCATTTTGTGCGGATGGATGCAGTAATGCAACTTTCTGCGGAGATATTCCTGTTCCAGAGGAGCACCTCGACGTAAGTCAAGTTTGGATTAGAAACCTTTCTGGTTATAGAACTGCCAGACTTACTGCATTTTGACTTGTTTATACCAGAGGACTACAATTTCAGATTACCGTTTAAGTTGAAACAGCTATTGATTTATGCTGCTTGCTTTATGTGCAGAAATAATAAATAGCAAATTAAGTGAGTAAGTAAGTAAGAATATCCTTTAATAGACCAATTGGTAACTGCACTTTGGTGTACAAAATTTGTAACTGATTTTGTGATGTGGATTGTTATATTAATTTTAATCATTTTGTTTATAACGTCGTTGGTTTTTACCCTGGGATAACGTAAGCTGAGTTTATTGATGGTGAACAAGACAGAGCAAGATTTTGCTCCGTCCATTTCATCTGTGCCTCTCTTTGTCATTTTGTGTGAATCTGTGCCTATGTTTGACTGTCAGTCTGCTTGGATCTATGCCTCACGTTGTATGTCGTTGTCTGGTGTTTAGTCATGCCGAGAGACGGAGGGACGACAACTGGTGATGACAGGACAACGTGGCAACGGAGTGGACAACGCGGATTTCATCCTCTATGTTTCCGCTAAGTCCATGGAGCGCTGTTCCATCGGAACTACAGTTGCCTATGCTGCCTACTGCCAGCTGGAAGATGCTCTTGACAGGTATTTGGGTCAGGTGAATTGGTTCAGATTAATTAGGTCAGTTTATGCACTACTGCCAGCTGGAAGATGCTTTCAGCAGGTATTTAGGACAATGTCAACTGGGTCAGATTAATTAGGTCAGTTCATACCATAATGCCAGCTGGAAGATGTTGTCAGCAGGTATTTAGGACAAGTCAACTGGTCATTTTAATTAGGTCAGTTCATGCTATGGTTACTTGGTAGAGCTAAAAACCTGACTAGTTTTTTGGAGCAGGTGAATTTAGATCAGTTTAAATAGGTTAGTTCATTCTGGATGATGTCCAGGTATATTTTTGTCAGTCTATGTAGGTCATATATCTGCTGACCCAGTTTCTACTACACTGGTTCACTGTGCTACTTATTACAATATAGTCAAAATTTTTGTAAACCAATGCTTTAAAATCTAGATAGTATTTTAAATGAATTGTCATATTTTCTGTAGACCGGTCGCTGGCTACGTCAATCTTTGTCCGGAATCAATATCAACAAAAGCACATGACGTTCACCAGATGCATTCAACCATCAAACATGAAATCCTCCATGCATTGGTAGGAAATCACTTTTTACCAATGCTTGTTAAATCCAAAAAATGTCAGAAGCAACTTTTAACCAATGCTCATTTTAATAAAAATGTTGGAAACAACTTTTAACCAATGTTTGTCTAAGCCATATTGAAGGAAATGACCTTTTGCCACAGCTTACGTTGAAGAACTTCTAGGACATGACTTTTTACCAATGCTTATGTTAATTAAATTAATATAGCTCCAGTTGTCACTGGGGTAAAACTGCACTTAAAATTCTTGCACTGCTAGGAAATGACCAAGTGAAACTAAATTTATTATTTGTTTTAAGGAATGATTGCTGTAATTTACCTGTTCAATTTAAAGTTATTCTTGATGTGGCCATTAATTGAGCCTTGTACACAACAATGACTATGCTACAGGATTAATTAGATTAGTTTCACATGTATTTTTAACACTAACTGCTTTTGTAATCTTTTTACAAACAGGGCTTCTCTGCTGGATTGTATGCGTTCTTTCGTGATTCCAATGGTAACCCTTTAACCCCAAGGTCAAAGGCTACTGGCAAACCAGCGTACAATAACACGTGAGCATCAGTCTTCAGATTGTCTAACCTTCTAAACAATCAGAATTATGAGGTAGCAATAGTCTAGTGGTTAGTGTGCTGGACTGTTAAGAGGACTGTCAGAGGTTCAAATCTCCTTCAGGGCAGAAATATGTTTTGAGATTTTGGTTCTACTTACACCCTTAGCCAACTCGGCTACTAAAAGTACAGTGACTGTTCATGGTGAAGGGAAGTTCAGGCAGCAAGGGAGGGGACTGGTCACCTGCCCTCATATGCCGAGGCTAAGAAAATGAAGTCGCCAGCACTTCGTACTTGTGGCTGCATCTTGTGATTAGCTTAAGCAAAGTTCTGCTGTTCTTATATTATACCAGTACCATCCAGCGCTTAATGATGTTTTGTGGCTGCCAGTACCGTTGACTAGACCTCACTTTGTTTACTTATTCGATAGATTTGTCTGTCTGTCTTTCTGTGTGCCTTTCCATCTATATCTCTGTCTGTCTGCTTGCCTGCATGTCTGACCATTCAGTGGGAAAATCAAGCAGCAAAGGAGAGGTTGGCCACTTGCTCTCATATTAGAGCTGTACCGATATCGCTTTTTGCCGATTATGCCGATACCGCGTATAGCCGATTATTAAATTGCCGATACCGATACCGCGTATAGCCGATTATTAAACTGCTAATGCCCATTATGAGACCGAATATTTCAGAAACTTAGACCAGTAATTTAACGTCACAACACTATTAGGGTGAACGCTTAAATTAAGTTTGGAAGTTGTTAACGATATGCTTTAATGCATAAATAAAAAGGGACGTAAAACGATTGATGAAAATCGGTAAAAAAATTTGGAATATGCAAACATTCAAGTAAATTATAACACAATTTTGACATCGGCACCGATTAACCGATTATTGCTGCCGATACCCGATTATGCCGATTGTTCTAATAATCGGCCCGATTACGCGTATGGCCGTTTAATCGGTACAGCTCTATCTCATATGCTGAAACTAAGAAAAAATTAAGTTCATTAATATTTCGCTCCAATGGCTGCCTGGTACTGCTCTTCACTTCTTTTATGCATGCTCTGTTAAATACACTTTTTATTTTATCACTCTCTACAACGTCAATGGCCATAGATGCCACATGATGTCATTAAACCATAGAACAACATTACTCTTTACATTCTCAGATTCATCTATACATCATTCTATTGTTTTACTCAGGTAAATACATTTTTGTCACTCTTTACATTCTCAGATTCATATAATATACCTCATTCTATCCTTTTTCGCTGTTTCAGGATCAAACTATATCAATGGAGTGATAGGGTCGTTAGAACTTTTGTTCGACACGATTGGAGAGTCCGCAATGGCTCCATATCTAGGACCATCCAGATGTTGGTCACTCCAAACGTAGTGGTCAGTTTTAAAATCACTCAGATAAGTCCTCTTCACGATCTCATGTTTGAAGTTTTATTAAAATGCTGGAACATAACTAGATTATTTAAGTGGATTTATTACAGAGGTGATATGTCAGATTTGGTAAGTGGGATGATCCTTCTTCTTTCAGAGAGAGGTACAGCGGCATTTCAACTGTTCAACAATAGAGGGCGCTGAACTGGAAGATCAGGGAGTGATCGGAACAGCCTTGACGCACTGGGAAAAACGGGTTTTCGAGGTAACTTCTGCTTTGCTTTAACTGTTGTCTGAATGTTTGTATGTGTTCTGTAGAGGCTGTCATAAAACCTCGATTTTGTTAGTTTTTAACTTGGCACTCGTGAATAATCTGGTGTCCTGCACTTACTTTAGATTAAAGTAGCACTCTAGAAATTTTGAGATTACGATTGCATACAATGTGCATTGCACATTGTGCAATTTAATTTTCGATTATGGCATTTAATAAATTGATGCCTTGGAAAATCAGTCATTAGGGTAACATTTTATTCGCTTCAAGTTATTGTATTAACTTTTTGGAGATAGGAAATAGGGCTTCCTTGAATCTTGTTGATTTCTTAATATTTTGGAAAATTCTGATTTTTTAAGGTGCCTTTCTGATAATGATCAATTTCATGTCAGAATTTGTTATGCACCTGTTGAATCTTTCATTCGATCGTGTTTCAGAACGAGGTGATGACGGGAACCTATACGCAGAATCCAATCATCTCTCGAATAACTTTGGCTCTGATGGAAGACACAGGGTTAGAGTTCAGTGCTATGTCTGATTACAATAATGGTGATACAGAAGTTCATGGATTAGATTTGATGCTGGCACCAAGATCAGAAGGACTCGGGTTCGATACCTGTTAGCCCCATAAGGTTGACTCAGCCTTCAAGACAGATGGGCGTCTTGCAGACTGCCATACAATTAAATTTGACTCCTTATTAAACTAGTTATCATCTGTTACTACTATATCATGTAATCTAACTGCATTCTTGTCGGTATGGATTAATAAACGATTATTATAATATTACTATTTTATTATTGTGAATGTATTTGCTTTTGCAGGTGGTATAAGGTGAGGTATGAGAATGCTGAACCGTATCAATGGGGTCGGAATCTTGGCTGTGACTTCCTCACTGACAGCTGCCTCGATTGGATGACAAAGCAACGAGAGAGGTACTGTCACTTCATTGATTTAAAAGAAGGTAACACTACAAGGTTGTTTGCGTCTTCATTTAGCGGTACTTAAATGCACTGTATACATTTTCTCATACATACATACATAGTGAAATGCATGTATATACATGCATTAGGGTGGCCCTTAGAAATGAAAGTGCAAAATAATCTTGTGGCAGCCTTCCAATCTATTCCAATTATGAAGAAAACACTATGTGCAAAAAATATTTGCAATTGGTCAATATTTAGTGGTGGCCCTGGTGTTCTCAAGTTTAATAATACGGGAATAAACTTCCAGAAGCGCAAGAAACGATCACAGGAGGAGCTCGCAGGCTATACAAGCCAGGCAGGCAGGTAGTTCAGGATACTGATTCCTCATCAAGTTATGCAGAATTAAGTGATGAAAGTGATGGAATTGATGCTGAATGTAGAGGAAAAAACCGGTGATACTAACAGTAGGCTAGTGGCAATGAAGCATCTGCACCTAAACGAGCCACATCCAATATATATTCTGTCTCCTGGTCTGACGTCGGCTTTGGCTAGAACCAAGATTTCGTCAAGGAACGCTACATTCGTAATTCTTAGCGAAGTGGCTTCCAGCCTTGGTCATGATGTCAGCATTTTGAACAGCGACCGAAATCCCAGTCAACGAGCCAGGGCAAGCAACAGAACCACCAAGTCGAACAGCCCTAGGCTAATAGCAGGGATGGGCAAATTACATGGTAAAATGTAATTGAATTACAAATTACAAATTACTTGGGAAAATGTAATTGAATTACAAATTACAAATTACTTTAGAAATTTGCTGGAAATTACAAATTACAAATTACGTAATTTCAATTACATCAAATTACAAATTACATACATAATTGTGATCAAGAAATTCAGTCGGGAAACACATGCTTTATTTCCATTGTTCATATATGTATTACACTGCTTGAAACTGTTTATTTAATTTTCTCTAAGAAGTAGCAGGCAGGTAGTTCAGGATACTGATTCCTCATCAAGTTATGCAGAATTAAGTGATGAAAGTGATGGAATTGATGCTGAATGTAGAGGAAAAAACCGGTGATACTAACAGTAGGCTAGTGGCAATGAAGCATCTGCACCTAAACGAGCCACATCCAATATATATTCTGTCTCCTGGTCTGACGTCGGCTTTGGCTAGAACCAAGATTTCGTCAAGGAACGCTACATTCGTAATTCTTAGCGAAGTGGCTTCCAGCCTTGGTCATGATGTCAGCATTTTGAACAGCGACCGAAATCCCAGTCAACGAGCCAGGGCAAGCAACAGAACCACCAAGTCGAACAGCCCTAGGCTAATAGCAGGGATGGGCAAATTACATGGTAAAATGTAATTGAATTACAAATTACAAATTACTTGGGAAAATGTAATTGAATTACAAATTACAAATTACTTTAGAAATTTGCTGGAAATTACAAATTACAAATTACGTAATTTCAATTACATCAAATTACAAATTACATACATAATTGTGATCAAGAAATTCAGTCGGGAAACACATGCTTTATTTCCATTGTTCATATATGTATTATACTGCTTGAAACTGTTTATTTAATTTTCTCTAAGAAGTAGCAACTGTTTGAACAAGTTATCGATAACCGGCGTCTTTTTACCTTACAATCATGCTTGCAAAACTATAATGAGTCTATCTACCAGTGCAGATGAAGGAATTGCAGCATTAAATAGTACAAATAATATCTTTACAGTTAGGCCTATCTATGTGTGGTCTACAAAACATAGAAGTTAGGCTATATGGGAGTTATTTCTCACTGGATCGATGCATCTACATAATACATTTGAGCGATCTCAGTTGCCTTAAGTAGCAAGCAGATGTTTTCTTGGAGCATACATGCACGATGGAGTAGCGCAACTGTAATATATAATGAGTTCGGTCTAACACTTGACAAAATTGCTGCTACCCTTTCTGACAATGGCTCCAATTTTGTGAAAGCATTCAAAGAGTTCAGTGTTGCTTCATTCCAGAGATACTATAGTGATGGTGATCAAGATAAGGAAAGATGCTTTCAAAACTGTGGTTGTGGAGTCTCTGGTTGTAGTTTTCTTTTCAAAGTAATTGATTTTACAGATGTAATTTGAAATTACAAATTACATGAAAAAATGTAATTCAATTACAAATTACAAATTACATTGATCCAGAGCAACAAATTACAAATTACCAATTACAATTGTAATTCAAATTACGTAATTTCAATTACATCAATTAAATTACTGCCCATCCCTGGCTAATAGTTCCTTAACAGTTCATTGGGATGGGAAGTTACTGGAAGGTTTGGCATGTTGATCGTTTTCCAGTTCTTACCTCAGGTGTAGGAGTTGAACAGTTACTGGGCATTCCAAAACTATCCTCAAGAACAGACTCAGCCCTAGAAGTCGTCCAGTGTTTGAGAGAGTGGAATAATCAGTATCAGGTTTTCGCTTTGTATTGTACCTATCAATTTATATAGCGCCTCTCGCAGTGCACACCAATCAGAGACGCTCCCAGTGCGAGAGACCCAGAGAAAAGAAAGAGGTCTTGAGACAACGAAAAGGGGCACTTGGCCCATCAGTTAATAAACAGGAACGTGTCAAAGGAGGAAGCTGGTTCCGTAGTGCAGGGCCAATGAAGGCAAAGGCTGGCGTTTTAGCCATGGGCAAGCAACAGCTTGTGCTTCGATACGACAGGCTGTGACACAGGTCATCGCTCAGGTGCATGTTGCTTGATAGAGCAGGAACTGAATAAAGATCTCCTTTTTCTGGCATGTCGCCACCAGGTTATTGAACTAATTGTTGGAGCTGCATTCCAAAAAATACTTCCATTGGAACTTCTACTAAACCCGATAATCTTCTTTTCAAGAGGTTTCAAGACTACTGGCAATTCATTGAAAGCGACAAATTTCAGACAACCTCATCAGACCCATCGGTCGAATCTTTGGTGGCCATATACCGTTCTGACGTCCTGGAATTTGCTCATAAACATCTGGCGGTTCGGGGACGTTTCGTCAACGGACGTTTCGTCAACGGACTGTTCGTCAAGGACTATTCGTCAAGACTAGTGGACGTTTCGTCAACGGACGATTCGTCAACGGACTGTTCGTCCAAGGGAAATAGTAAACTTTTTCCAGTGGAACCAGAAGATATTATATAATTATGTCCTCGTGTGGGGAGATTATGTAAGCCATTTTCTTGCACATATATCACGCGCTCTCAATTTAAATTGGAAGTTGGATTGATGAAAATAATTATTTGGCTAAATAATTGGGATTAATAAAGAACATTCTTTGCTTAACTAGAAGTTTGATTGATAAAAGAAAATAGGTGCTTAAATAGAAGTTGGATTGATGAAATAAATTATGTGCTTAAATAGATGTTGGATTGATGAAACTAATTCTTTTCTTAGCCTAAATAGCAAAGAAACTATTTTCATCTATCCAACTTTTACTTTAAAAATTATTTTCATTATCGATTCCGTTTGACGAACAGTCCGTTGACGAACAGTCCGTTGACGAATCGTCCACTTGACGAACAGTCCGTTGGCGAACAGTCCGTTGACGAATCGTCCACTTGACGAACAGTCCGTTGACGAACAGTCCGTTGACGAATCGTCCACTTGACGAACAGTCCTTGGCGAAGAGTCCGTTGACGAATCGTCCGTTGACGAAACGTCCGCATACCACATCTGGTAACTGAACAGCCACGCGACAATTACAGAGAATTTCTCGAACTCTCGGTTTTCTTTCTTGGAGATGTTCCAGCTCGTGGAATTCGGTGTCGAATGCTTGGCGCTATGCATCGGGCACGATGGATGGCATAAGTTATCAACACGATAAAGATGTGGTCTTTTCAAGAAGACTGCTGCAGAAGAACGCAGCATTCCTGATATTGCCATCTTTTCGGCTGTTGTCTACTTGAGAGCCTGGATAACTTCGCCAACTTGACTCTCATGGAAGAACTTCTAATCATATACCCACATACAACAATTTCTGCTGCTACAAGCAAGAAGCTAGGGCTTCATCTATGGTATCTGTCTGAAGAACCTATTGGGCTTGTCCTTTTTGACCCAATGACTCTAAGAAACTGATGATTGCTGCAATGGAAGAAGTAGTTCCAGATCGTTCGCCTATAAGACCCAGTGTGAAGTGAGATGCAGTTTTTGGCACCAGAGGTCTCGAAAAGTTCTACACAACTAACTCCAAGAAACTGTCTCAGGTGCTTGGTATGCAAGAATCGAGCCTTTCCCATGGTAGGCCCAGTGGTCTGGAACGGACTCCTCCAGGAGATACGCCTGCTCCCCGGGACTCTTACTGAAGCTTTCTTTACTAAACTCTAAACTGTACTTTTTGCCGGTGTTGGAGTCGGGAGCGCCTCTGTGTAGTCCTCTTAAAGGAGCGCTATGTAAATTTATGAATGAATGAATAATAATTATTTATGAATGAATGAATGAACTAGTATATTTCTTAGCCAACTTAGTGAAAGACTGAGTGACAGTGAATGTTCTGAATAAAATTTTTTTAATTTTGTGATTCAAATCGCAAAATCGTATTACATAATAAATTTCAGAGCTCAAGGGCCACCCCTAAATGTTATACAATTCCAAAGTTTTTTGTCACAGAATTTTATTTCTATAATTGGCATGGATTGAACGTATGCCAGACTAAATTTTATGATTTTCATTTTTGGGCTGTATGCTAAGGGCCACCCTAACATGCATACATACCTATATAATAGTTTCATACATACATATCACACACATACATACATATATGTACATACGCACATGTGTATATGTGCTTATATACATAGTTGCTGTTATACATATACTTATGATCATACAACATTCTTTTGCCCTATAGATGCTAAGCAATTGAATGGTGCTTTGAGACAGTTATTTCTAATAATCTAAAAAAAATTATCTTGGATTATTTATTTGAATTTTCTGCTTTATATGCTTTATATGTGTATTCATGCATGGGAAGATTATATTGCGCCTCTGATTAGATATCTTGAAGGGTTGCTATATTAAGTTTCATTGATTGATTGATTGATTGATATTGGGAGATTACTATATATTAGGCATTGTTATCTAAGAGATTGAAAAGATACAGCCAAACCTATTGCTAGCAGGAGATATATTTCATCGTATTAATGATTTGACAGTTTGATATTACTGAGGAGGTTTTCATTGACTGTTGTAGAGGTGAACGAATTCACCCTTATTGTGATCGCGTGAAGATGGGAGTCCTCCAGACAGAATGCACCGAAGAACGTGACGCAGTTGCACTCTGTAACCTCATCGAATACCAAGAAGCCATGCCAAAGAAATATCAGGTTGGGTCAGAGGTGAAAGGTCACAGGGGTTATATGTATGATATACCTTGAGTAAGCAATCTCTCTATGTAATATGTTTTCACCACTCACCAGGCATTTATGTAGCTCGTGTTTATATCTCTTAGCAGGTGATTACATAGAACGCTTGCCTTGTAACGTAAAGAATACAGGTTTGAGCCTCTAAGATGGTTACTGTGTAGGGCAGTGCTTCCCAAACTTTTCCGTGTCACGGACCGGCAGAAATCACTTTTCAGTGTCACGGACCGGCAGAAATTTTCTCTCTGCAGGAGGACCGGTGCCAAATTTATTAATTATTTCTCTTCTTCATTAACGTTCACCTAAAATTCCTCAAATATGTATTAACAATGATTTAAATGCATGTTTAGCCAATTTTATGACTATTTTTCCCTTTAAATGCTAGCCTAAAAATGTTTTCGTTATGACTTTTAAAAATATAATAACCATTTCTTGATTCGAGATTTGACCAGTTTTCTGACTGACTTTGGGACCGGCAACTGAGGGCTCGCGGACCGGTGCCGGTCGCGGACCCTAATGGCACTGGTTAGGGCACTTGAACAAGTCAACTCACAATTGCTCAGTGCCATCGATTGATGCTTGGTCATTAGAGACTGGCGTTTAGTAAATGCGTAATAATAATGATCTTAAACGACCATGTTCACAACACTATTGATAAATCTTTTTTATGTAAGTATGCATGCATAAAGATGCTTTGTATGGCACCTTTTAAGCAATGGTAATTATAGTTGCAAATTTATATAGTAGTGTCACTTCAAGAGAGACTCATCAGAGGCGCTCCTACCCTTTGAACAAAATGGTCTTCAAGCCCTTGCGGAAAAGAGGCTAAGAAGCTTATGTCGCAGATTAACCAATCAGCCAATCAAAATCTCTGCTGAACGGAGTGAAAATATTTGATTAGATTGCTATGAGTGCATTTCTTGTCATTTTAGCATTTCGAAAAGTTAGATGGTATCGATATGAAGAGGATTCAGCATTACGCTGGCTCTGTTGTCCTGGCCGATTTCTGTCCCTACATACAGGTAGGGACAGAAATCGTGACTTGAATTTGAAAAATGAATATTTGTTCATTTCTTATTTTGTGGTTGATGCATGCGTTGCAGTACATTTCATGACATTACATTGCATTACCTTACATTGTATTTTTGCATTACAGCACATTCACTGTATGCTATTATGTTGCACTGCATTATAGCCTATTATTTGAGTTACATTGCATGACATTACATTGTATTTTTGCATTACAGCACATTCACTGTATGCTATTATGTTGCACTGCATTATAGCCTATTATTTGAGTTACATTGCATGACATTACATTACTGTGCATCTGTTGTCTGTGTAATATTTCAGGAGTTCAATTGGCAGAAGGAGGAAATGGTCATACGAGGATCACGCTGCAGCCTTCGCGAGAACAACGCTGGTATTTATCAGTCTCTGTCAAGTCTTAGAGTAGGCATGCCTACACCCAGGTGACCGCGGCTGGTGAGCTAGTCATAGGCATAACTATCAATCATGACGGTAATATCTGGTCGCCACCACTTTTAAACGCAGTGGTGACAGTCACTACCAATTTTTGGCCCTGTACTGAAATATATTTTTACATGACAGCGTTAATTTTGGTTTGAAGCGAGTTAAAACAACGACAATTAACGGCGGTGTATTCTTGCATGCTTAACCATCGCAATGCCAATAGAGAGAGGATTGATTGGTCACCAACACCATTTGCAGTAAGTAGCAGATGGGGGCAATCAGAGGATAACCATATTGATTGATTGATTGATTGATTGATTGATTGATTGATTGATTGATTGATTGATTGATTGATTGATAGGCCAGAGAAGTAAGCTGAAAATTCGATACAATGCTGTTTGTGTAAGCTTCAGTCTTTTCACCAAAATGTTCAGGTAGAATTTTAAGGTTTGAAGAAACGGTGGGGTATAACCGATTTATGAGTGTAATGTCAATTCATCTCAGGTTGAATAATAATAATAATAAGACGATTTGTATAGTGCCGTAGCACAGCCGAGGCTGAAGGAAAGGGCGCGTTAGACGGTTTATTTTCTTTGACTCGGGATTGTAATTTTGTAATGATATTGTGGAAACATTTCATGGGTAACTTTGGACATTGAGAGATTTATATTTTTGGAATGCTTTATAATCTGTACCGATTCCATGTCCTGTCTGATTCCTCATCATCTGGTTCCCTACTCTGTGTCTCTGTTCTTTAGATCCAGATGTGAACTACTCGTTGGAGAAGTATGGCCATAGTTCGAAATGCTTTGACCACAGGGGTCCATGGTCAGTTCAACACTGTGCCAGCGTTCACCAAGTGCTTCACTGGGGAAGCGGATGTTACAAGGTATGCGTGTATCTACACACTTATGTAGACACTTAATAAATGTATGTTTGTTGGGACTTATATAGACATTTAGTATATGTATGTACTATCTAGACACTCGATGTAGACATGTAATATGTAATCTAGTAGAATCTTAACCTGACACATAGTTAGAATACAGTATTATCTTTGGGAATGCACTCATTCTGCTCATTGTATTTGTAATTGAACACTTGTAAAGTGCCGCTCAGTGATTCATTTACACTCCCGACCCAAGTCAGTGCTATCACTAACAAAGAAAATGGATTTCAGGCGTTTTCAGAACAGAGGAAGAGAAAGACTGAGGAGCTGAAGCTGTAATTCCTGCAAAGGATGGTTCCAACATGGATGAATACCAAGGTTCTGTATCTGGGGCTGGTGCATTACAGGACTTGCCATTTACTTCCAAGCAACCTGGACAGGGTCATTAAATGGAGTCAAGCTCAAACCCATAATCAGGTCTTAGATCAAGTTCCATGACTGAAAAGAAAATATTATAATAGGCTTCGTTATTGGTGGTTTCGATGAAAATTCTGCTTTCTTTTTACAGTACAACTGCAGCGTGGAGCGTGGACTGACCATTTTCGTGCTCGGTCACTCTTTCCGCTGCTACAGGGCGGGTCAGATTCTTGACATATCTGTCGCAACAGCCGACTGGCTTCATCAGGGAACAATTTTATGCCCGCCATGTAACGATATCTGTTCAGTAAGTTGGACTGATTTCTGGAATTTGTTCATTCTTTAATTTTTATTTACTCCCCAATAAATCAAAATATGCTGCTGTCCTAAAAAGACAGCTTAAAAAGCATAGCTTTAGCTTTTTCTGTTCTGGCTTTCCCAAAACTCCTAGGTTCACTGAGCCTTCTCAGTAATGACAAACTGATTTGAAACAGTGTCATATTAATTTTTAATTAAACACTGGCTAATATTAGTTTAAAATCGATTTTTGTGTTAAGTGTTGACTAGTAGTGGTTTCCTATTAAAGGTTTTACTTTTGACAACCCTTAATAGCATAACTTCTGTCTTGTTTCTAAATACCTTTAGACTAGACTTTAATAGTAAATACACGATGCATTGAATTAATGTTTCTTTTTGTCACCAGGCAAATTTCCAAGATTTTTTTTTTACCAAAGTGTCTTCCCAGCTAATATTTGTCATAATATCCTTTGCAGTTTTGTCCACCCGAACCAAATTCGTTAGAGTTTGAAGCTCTCCAAAAGTCCTCTCAGTCGCCATCATCAAAAGTCCCGTGCACTGGAGCACACGTTCCACAAGTCTCGCCTTCAGTGACTGTGATTCTAGGCATATTTTATGCTGTATCATTCCTGCAAAGAGGACAGTTGCAAGCGAGTGGTTAAACCATTTTAAATCAATATTTGTTTTCTTTGCTGGTGCTATGCAGTTGCACTGAAATGCCTCCTCGATTTGTCTTGTATCATTGCGTTGCAGAATTGCAAAAATTATAAGCAGTCAGCAGTTTCTTTGTCAGATATGATTGCAAGGGCCCAGTTAGCAGATTCAGAATTGAGCCAAGATTTTAGAATTGAACCACGAATGAGACTTACGATACTTAAATTGAACTGAAACCAGGTTTAGCAGGATTTACATAGAAGCCAGTTGGCAGTTTAAAATTCAACTTCAACAGATAAGTTAGAAGATTTAGAATGGGATCAGGTTCAGAACTGAATGACTGTCGAGAGTTGAGATATATATAGTCATGTACAAAAACAGACATTTAGAATTTAACTGAATCCAGTTTAAGAAATGAACCGAACCTGTGCAGAGATCTAGAAGTCTGAAGAACAAAACCATTTCTGAGATTTAGAATAGAACCGGTGAAGTTATTCGTAGTCAAAGATTGTCAGTGTGAAATAGAACAGTTGCTAGAACTTGAGAATGGAGCAATTGAGCCAGTGCCAAAAATTGTTGATAACTTATTGAGCCACCATATGACATGCGTGAAGAAGTCTTTGTTTTCTAACTTATTATAATGTTTTAAAATTAAGGCTACCATTACTCTTTCATTCTCTTTTTATTCCATATAGATTTTAAATCTTGAATGCTTAGCATAAAGACTTTTTGCTTCTAAGCATAGAAAAGGAGTAGTTAAGAGAAAAACTAGAATGTTCTTTATAATTTAAAGTAATTTATAGAAAAGCTATTGTAGTATTTTATAAATTAAAGCATTGGCATTTTAAGTTTACATTTCTGTTTAGCTGAATAACGTGCCAAGTGTTTCCTTTCGTACACTGATTTAAAGTATTTTGAAACCTGATTTGAGTAAAATTTGACTAGTTAACATTGCATGGAAGATACATTGCCTTCCACAGGATTCCGTGTGATGCTAACATTGCGTACAGTACTTCCCATCTATTGAGAGGCACAAAACACGGCTTATAAATCTCTTGTGGCAAACTCAGCTGAGTGTGGCCATGTCTACGATGTCACAGTACTTTCCTGGGCTTGAGCTATATAAACGTCCACATTACAATACAATGCTGAGCAGTTGATACCTAAGAGGCTCTGCCTATATTTGCCCAGTATGTTTATGCCTCCTATTTTCTTCAGTGACAACTTATATGCATGCGATTTTTGCTTTCTGTGCAACTATATGTACATTTAACTTTAATTACTGGGCAAATGTTTAATTTCCTGTCGCTTATTTTAGAAAAGTTGGCATTATCTACCTTGTTAACATTGCTAAATTTTATGCTTTTTTGTATGATCCATATTTTTAAATATTCAAATTGGTTACGACTGTTTTGATCGCAAGGTGTACAGTTCCAGTGGATTTCTATTATTGATATTATCAAAACATCAAAGGTTTAAAAACTTTGTTTAGGTCACTGAAATGTTTCTTACATTTTACTTTTTTGCTCTTAAGCTTTTTTCTGTTTAATTTGATAATTACTCTGGAGAGTTTTCCAGGTAATGATATCTTAAATCGTTGTTGACTAACAGTAATTTTGGTGTTATGTTAGTTTGATCATGCAGTGCAAAGCGAAGTATATTTAGACAAATTAAGTATTTCATATTGTTTCAATATAGAATGATTTTGCTGTATTATTTAATTTGAAACAGATATCGACGATCAAATGTGTTAATAACCCATATGGGGTAATTTTTAAAGGTGTAAGCTTTTGTGATGTTTTTGTTTTAAGTTCACGCAGGATAGCTTATGGTTTAGATAATTCTGCAGCATATAACGATTATCATATGAGATTTGAATTCTAACCACAGAAGTAAAAAGGCTTGGCCACGAAAAGATGGAAAACCCAGAGCAAATGGACAGTTGAACACGATTTTTAAAGTGAGTGGGTTGATCGTGTAATTTGTGGACTGTGTCGTGTGATCATTGGCATGACTAGATGTTCACACAATGGGTTAAGACAGAGGCATGGATGGATTCAAATACATTTCTGTTCAACTGCTGCTCTGCGTGATTCAATATTATTGTAATGTAATATAAAGACATTCGTGTTCAGTGTTGATTGCTTTGCTAACTGTAATTGTGGCATTCGTTACAAATCCCAGTAAATTCAAATTCCAGGATGTGATCTGTAGGAATTTAGGAGGAGCAACAAATGAATCCAAACAATAATCTCGTTAACAATTGAAGAGATTTCGGTTAAGATCCTTATTGCTAGTCACAGAATCTAGTCCCCACGAGCGACATTGGTTGGGCCAACATATGGCCCTTAGCTGACTATGAATTCACCAGTGGAAATTGTTCCAAGCTAGCTGTGAGTCCAGTAAGTATAGCTGTCCAAGGGTTTCAAACCTTTATCCTCAAGTGCTTGTAGCACAAAGTGTACAGATTGAATGTCCCGAGTGTAGCAAGTCCTTAACATAGAAATTATTAGCGCTGTTCATTGACGAGAGAGTTATGTGTACGTGAAATATGTAAAATTGTAAAAAATTCATACTGATGGAATGTAAATGTGTAATCAAGTTAATACCTTGTGTGTGTACTATATAATTGTAAGGTGTGATCGCATAGCTAGGTAGAATTTTATAAAATCTCAGTCGTGTTAAAACGTTTTTAAGTGTTGTGCTAAACCTGTAGAGATTTTGAAATCTTGTACCATATTGATGTAACTTGACTTTGGTTATGAAGTTTCTTAAACTGTTGATATGAATAACTTTAATATTGCAAATTAGTGTGTTCAATAGAAATCCCTGAAGAATTTAAGGTGTTCTAAAACTCATTTTATTTTCTGTGTTAAATGTTAAAACTCTCTTTAATCAATCTCCAAATTTAAAAAGACTGAAATTGTATGTTCCGTTTGCTTAAATGCTTTTCAGCAGTTTCAATTTGACTTTGAATTGATGTTAGTACCACTTTTGTCTACTCTTGTAGGTTAATTATCTGCTGTTTCTAATAATTGTTTATGGTTTTGTTGCTTTTTTTACTTTAGAATAAAAAGATTTCCTAATAAAAATTATTTTTCTGCTTTACAGAGTAATAATTCTTTGTGATTTTATTTTGAATGTTTTAAGCAACGGCTTTATAAAGTTGAATCCAGCACTGCTTTGAGGTACTTAGAGGTCACTATACTAAGTGTCTCAAAACATGTACATTGTACATAGACACTATTAGACAGTTAAAGGGTGTTTTTAGAGTTTCAAATGTAATGTAAATGGACATGTATGTGGCACTGTTATATTACCACTTGGGTGCTCAATAGTGTGGTGGTTAGCGTGCTGGACTGTCAATTGAGAGGTTGGGGTTCAAATCCCCGCCAGGGCAGAAACTTGGTTCGAGATTTCTGCTCCACCTGCACCTCCTAGCCAAATCAGCTATAATGAGTACACTGACCGTACACTGTCAGTGGGAAGATGAGGCGGCAAGGGAGAGGACTGGCTACCCACCCTCCTATGCCGAGGCAAAGAAAATGATGTTGCTAACACTTCATACCCATGGGTGCCTCAGGGCTGGCCATGAAAGACCAACAGAACCTAATCCAGGCCTTGGTGCTCCATTGGAGTGCGGACGTCCTTTCCTCGAATGAGGAAGGTAGTGCCACATGTGGGAATGTGAAGCAAGGGTCAAAACTGGGTCATTTTTGCAAACGAACTTTAAATAGTTCCATGAGCAAGTTATCTCTGGTGAAGAACCTCGTAGGCTGTATCTCGCGGTGAAGGTTTATCGCCACGTTTGTAATCTTGGCGACTATTGTTTGTTTAAAGATATTATTCTACAGATGCATAATAAATATAAGAAGTAATGGCTGCTAGGAAGAAATGGCTGCTAGGAAGATAGCCATATCCGACCCGAAGTATATGATTTAAACTCGAACATTTCGACGAAAGAAATTGCCGCCGTTACGAAGAATTTCAATTCCCGATCCCATTCTGAATAAATTCAGGAATTTCTTGGCAATCTCGGCGATTAAAACAATCGTTATGTGAGGAATTTGTGCTGTGCGAAAGCAATCCAGCCGACCATAAATCGGAAATTTCGCAAGAAATATTATATGACACCCTGGTCGAACATTTTCTCTGTTCGTTGACCCTCTGTACCACTCCCTTCCCCCCCATCCCCAACCCCCATCCCCCGCCCCCTAGGAGATATATGTTCCAACTTCAAGTCCCTCCTGGATTCTTGACAGGACATAGACATCATTTATATTCGCAAAATGAATTTTTACGTTTTCAACCAGGCCATTGACTGTTCGGCTCGCTGTTTAAGACTTCAGAAAAAATATTCTAAATGGCGGAGCACGACCATTTTTTATTTATTGGAGAATCGCATGTGATAAATTAGAGGAACGCAAGCTCTGCCGTCGATGGAGAAAAACAGTTTGGCAGAAACAATTCGCGAGAGAAATGGTACTACCAGCGACGTGGACGATGGTTTTAATTCTGGCAGGCGATTCGTTAGGTGACCCTTGCGAGCGTCCGGACGTTGACTAATCTATCTGATGATTTGCGCTCTCTCTTATCGCTTCCGATTCCTGGAACCGGCGGCTACTTTACGCCGAAAAGTCGATATCAAGTTTTTACGATCGTCTAATATCGTCTCCATCTTCGTCCCCTCCGCTCAGACCCCGTCTTCCCCCTTTGGTCGTCCGTCCTGGATGTGTTTTGACGGCCCCAAGGGCCTAACGACCCGTCGCTCGTCGTTCCCGATTGGGCTGCAATCCTTGCTGGTCGCCGGTCGCCCGGTCATCGGTAGAGCGATTGCTTAGCAGTCGCCTGAGTGGTTATAACCAGAGACTGCCGTGTCCTATAATCGTGACTCATCGCTTCACACTTCCCGGCCTGGCTTTTAATATGAGGTTTCCTGTAGGAGAGCGTCGCATGTGCTCAACGGTAGAGGGCGCAAACGGCCACTCCTCTTCCTCGCTCAGGCTATTCTCTTTCCTTCAGCTTATACAGGGTAGTAATCGTAATCATAATCTCGCGATCTGTAGCCTACAACGCCGAATTAGGCCTACATTAAAGCAAAGTCGCTGTGACTGCTGTTGTTTAGAATCGGAACGGTATATAGGCTATTTAGAGGAAAAGGTATTAGACCTATTAGCATTCTAGAATAATCTGTTAACGACATCTAGGCCTATTGTGGCTACCAGGGCCGTTGACTTCGACCTTGAATGTAAACTGTACGGATGAGATCCTTCCACCTTGCCTCAGAGGCACCCGCTCATAGGGACAACATAGGACGATCGCCATCTCCTGGAACTGGAACTGACTCGTGAACAGTTTCTACCTCCATCGAGCCATACGTGCGCGTAAGTGCCCCTCCAGGCTCCTGCATAGATATCTATGGGCGCCAATCGATGCCTTACCTCACCCTATCGCAAGAGTTCCTACTCTGACTCATCCAATTCTTCTCGAACTAAACGACACCCGCTTTATAGTAGCTGCTCTACCTCCTTTCTTGACTACCATTAGGAAAATTCCTCTGGCTTGACACAGCGCTCGTGAATAAGCTGGAACCCTGTGCTCTATTTTCGAGTGTGGCTTTACACGTTCGGAAGCTACGACTACGATCAAGCCATTACGCTGCATGGCCAGTGTCGCTAAACACATGCAGGATATGCTTAGGTTCTACAGCACCTATGGTGATGTAATGTGATGTAGGCGGTAGGCCTAATGTAAAGCAATGTAATACAATGAAATGTAATGTAATTTACTGCAATGCAATGTCTTCTAGTCAAGCCTCTTTGGCAGTGCTTCCCAAACTGTTCAGTGTCACGGACCGGCAGGAGAACCGGTGCCCAATTTATTAATTATGCCTATTTCTGTTTTTCGATCACCTAAACTAGATTCTTCAAATTGTGTTAAAATTGATTTAAATGCCCATTCAGCCAATTCTATGACTCTATTACCCTTTAACTGATAGCCTAAAAAGTGTTTTTATGACTTTAAAAAATATAATAGCCATTTCCTGATTCAGAGACAATTTGACCAGTTTCCTGACTAGCTCTGCGGACCGGCAACTCAGGGCTCGCGGACCGGTGCCGGTCCGCGGACCACTTCTTTGGGAAGCACTGCTCTATGGGACAGCGATCCACTGGATCCGATCCATGTAGGCCTACGTATACACAACTCCACACAGACACGTGTATCCTTGATCGATGGATCACTGGGTCCGTTTTCTCCCCGTCCTGTAGCCCCCCCCCTATCCGCACCCCACTCCCTCTGGTGTCGATGCGTCCGTTGACTGACCTGGTAAATTGCCGATCCGTTAGGTCGAAGGTCGAGGGTTCGATGCAGACAATCGAAGCACAACCAGGCAGGAGATTCTTTCCAGACGACTACTAGAAGGGATGGGAGCAGAGAGAGACAAACAGACAGACAGACAGGCAGACAGGCAGACAGACAGACAGACAGACAGACGGTGTACACACACAAACACACACGCACACGCACACGCACACACACGCACACGCGTATTTAAAGGCAAGGGCAAACACACAGGCCTACACACATAATTCACATACACATGTAAGCCTATATATGCATATATGCACACGCACAAGCACACACACACACACAAACACCCACACACATGTAATATATACGAATACGGTACAGAGACATGCATACAGCCATACACACATACATATACATACACACATATAAATACAGACATGCTTATACATACACAGAGAGACACCTGGGCATACTTAAAGCACATCTACACATACACGTAAACGTATACACATACACACACAGTAAACACGTATAAAAACACACATAGACACATTACAGTACAAAATGTCTGCTGTCATGAGAAACTCTAGCGTGGTACGAACGTTCAGCACACCAACTAGAGTTTCTCCATATCGTTTATGATAGCCATCATTGCCTGCAATCAGACATCTAACGTGGCCTTTTCTTTCAGTGAAAAAGAATTGTCTAGCCGTCGCACACTTCGTCTATGGGAATCGCTTACCAGACAATTTATGGGCGTGTGATTACTTCGCGAGCGCTAAGTTTAGCCGGGAACGAAATTTAACCACAGATAGCGCTTTCAGACCGACACATTAAAAGCAAGAAGTGGAACCCACACTGAAAACATATCGTGGCCAAAACTCTCGTTGACGCAAGTTGTCTGGTGAAACGGCAAATTTACTGTGTACCACAGGCAGTTACACTTTTGCTGAATTTCTAACCTTGCCAATGTGTGTAGGCCTATGTATCTACTTATTATAATATCTGAACACTTATATAGGCTACGTGCGTCTAAAAACCTCACCTCACAGGCCGTGACACTTGCTGAATTTCCATCCTTGCCAATGTATATGTATGTATACATGTATCTATCGACTTATATCTGAACACTTATATAGTGCGTCTAAAAACCTCACCTTGGTACTGCAACACCGCTATAGTAGGCCTAATCGTTAGCTTCAAATTTCTAAGTGCTACTCTAAAGCTAAGCGCTGGGCACCAGCTTATTCACGAGCGCTGCGTCGTATCCAGAGATCGACGTCTAGTGGAGAGGTCCGGGTCCGGTTTCCAGAGAGAAGCAGGTCAGCTGTTAGTATCCAATACTAGTATCCATGTATTGAGGCGATTAGTGTCAGAGTGTCGCAAGACTTGTCGTTATCCAAATTACATCGATACAAAATTATACAGCTAAGTAGAACTTCCTACTTTTGTCGTCGAGGTTCAAAGAGGAAGGAAGTTGAAAATGAGCAGGATCGAAGCCAAACGATGGCTATATAAAAACATTAACACTTAGCCTGATGATTTAAGCCTACATTTGAAGCGGTAGGCCTATCATTCTCGTGAACTACTGAAGCGTCTTCGTGGAACAAACAATCCCCCACTTGAAATTAGAACTTTACCGCCTCAAATATAGCTCAGAAAGCATTTACCTCGACGAGCATTCAAAGACCACACAAGTTTCTGCATTTACTATTCAAAGGCCATACAAGTTTCTGCATTTGCCATTCAAAGGCCACACAAGTTTCTGCATTTACCATTCAAAGGCCACACAAGTTTCTGCATTTACCATTCAAAGGCCACACAAGTTTCTGCATTTACCATTCAAAGGCCACACAAGTTTCTGCATTTACCATTCAAAGGCCACACAAGTTTCTGCATTTACCATTCAAAGGCCACACAAGTTTCTGAATTTACCATTCAAAGGCCACACACGTTTCTGCATTTACCATTCAAAGGCCACACAAGTTTCTGCATTTACCATTCAAAGGCCACACACGTTTCTGCATTTACCATTCAAAGGCCACACAAGTTTCTGCATTTACCATTCAAAGGCCACACAAGTGTCTGCATTTACGAGGCATCGTTGTCTGGCGTGTTGCAGACTAGAATCGATGCCCGCACGAGGAAGATGAGTTTTCTTGGAATTCGTCAGATGCCGGGACGACGCCGGAGTTGGAGGGGGGCATCGAAGGAGAGGACCTTGAATCGATTTCAACGTCCAAGTCCAGACAGAATGACCAACCAGTCCGTGTACCCTGGAATGGACGCGAATCCGTTGCCCATATATAAAAGAGGAAGACTCAAGACTCTCAAGAGTCTTTAGGAAACAGTTCTGGGACCGATCGAAACAGGTTTGTGACAATCTTATAGTTTAGGTGGCGGTCTGTAGAGATTTCGGTAACAATAATTATCTCTGATTACAGATTAGCGATTTTGTAAAATAATTATCATTCACTGATTGGAGATTTATTTTTTTTTTAAATCTTAGATCGATGATTTTTATAAAATTATCTTTTATTAGAAATAGTGTTTAAATTTTCTATAAACTCGTCTTAAAGATCTGTTAATTAGTTCATGTAGTTTTGTATGCAATTTTTAATCGAGGAGGTTGTTTTAATTTGGTCTTTTATTAGCGATCTGTGTTGTTGGGCCATTTAAACAAGCGACCATTGACTGGTGGCTTGTATATTTCGATAACGACGCTTTGAAAGTCATATTATGCTATGCTATGCAATGCTGTTTTATGCTAGTCTATGGTATGGTATGCCATGCTATGCCGCTTTATATTATTGTATGCTATGCTATGCTACGTTGTTATTTTATGATAAACTATGCTATGCTATGCTACGCTATGTTACTTTAGGATGTGCTGTGCTATGCTATGCTACGTTGCATTTTATGCCATGCTATGCTAAGTTATGTCATGCTGTGCCACATTGTGCTATTTTATGTTATGCTATGCTATGTTTTGCTGAGTTGCTATCTTATGCTATGCTATAGATCATAACATAACATGTTATGCTATCTCAGATTCTATTAGCGCTCTCGAATAAGCTGGTGCCCTCCGCTTGGCATTTGAATGGCGCTTTAGAAGTTAGCAGTTTACGATTACGATTACGATTAGAAATATTCATCTAATTGCTTATCAGAGAGGTGTTGACGTCGTAATTTGTGCCTTTTAATTAGGCCTAAGCATCGACCACGGGGGCAGTTAAGCGTTCCCGGCTGGGGGTTGCATAAATTGGTTTTGGCATGTAGCCTATGGCTTAAGTTGTCCATGCGTCGAGCGGATTTTGTGTTTCATCAGCGTTCGCTTTAGCGGCCGGATTCAGCACAACATGAATCCAACCGCGACACGGTTTTCGACTATGAATATTCCCCCATCTTCTGCAACATATAGTATTGGACGAATGAGTCTGAGGTAATGGAGCGTATATCCATCCCAAATACACTGCCATGTTTACTTTGGCTGTCCAAAGTTATCACGGGTACACACCGACCGCAGGAAACCTTAAAAATATTTGTTAATGGAGAGTTGGGGCTTCTGAAGCTTGGATAACATGTAACTCGTACAGGACTGTGAATGACTTAGTTTTCGTTAAATCTGTTGGTACGTGCATTTTATTTTTTGTTTCAAATTTCAAACGCTTGTTAGGCCTATTTGCTTTAGTTAATCTCAAGTCGAATTTCTAACTGGTTATTAAAGTTCCCTTTCACTTTTAACGGAAAAGGGTTCCGTCTTTTTGCGGACACGGTATCCAGCTGGACACTGAGAATAAATGAAATTGATTGATTGATTGCCTTGTTACGCCGAGGCAAAGTTTTCGTTGTAATAGATGAATTTATTAACAGGAAATCCGACTGTGCAATCCGAAAATTAATATGTTTTGATTTAAAACGATAATTCTTCGACATAGCATTTCTACTAAGCTTGCAGGTTGTTCTGCGTGCTGCATCGTCTGTACAAAACTTGGAAACTGTTTAAATTCCACCGTGTCTGAACTGGGAGCGACTCTTGAGTAGATATATTGAAGGGCGCTATATAAGTCTGAATGAATGAATGAATAGGTGCACGAAGCGTTGCATTTTGTATCGTGGTGAATTTTTAATTTATCTAAACAAATGTCTAACAATTTTTTTCACTGCAGAATTTTTTCCTGATTTCGCTGGTCGAAAATTCCACGATCAAGCAGATCGAACACCAGACCATGACTCAAGTCATCACGTAAAGTCATCGAATGAAACCGGAATGGCGTCACAGCGACGTCATGCGCGGTGACTTTGACTGGCGTCACAGCGAAATGAAATTCACGTCACGTATGATGCTGGCCTGGGCCCTGGTGGTCCTATCGTTCCTGGCGACGGGGGTTGGGTCCTGCGGCCCTGGAAGGGGTTACGGACAGCGGCAACGATCCAGGAAGATGACACCACTGGTTTTCAAGCAGCATATACCGAATGTGGCTGAGGAGATGCTTGGGGCAAGTGGACCGGCGGAGGGAAGGATCGAGAGGGGCGATGAGAAGTTCAAGGGCCTCGTTCGGTTCAACAGCGATGATGTTCTGTTCAAGAACGATGAGGGTAACGGTGATGACAGAATGATGACGCTGGTAAGACGATCATATTGTTATTACGACTATGATAATAGTCGTATGGTTGGATGGATGGATGGATGGACGGACGGATGGATGGGTCGATGGATGAGTGAATGAATGGATCGATGGATCGATCAACTGATCGACCGGTGGGGGATTGATTAATTGCTTGCTTAATTGATTTTTGATTGATGGATGTATGGATGGACGGAAAGGCATAATTATGCGAGCGAAAGTAGGCCTACACTAATAACGAACAAAATAATGCATGCGTCCATTTATCCGGTCACCTAATAATAATATCTTTTCTTTAATTTAGCGCCTGACAAACGCACTGCGCTGTACATTTACATGTTATGCAATTGAAACAATCTTAACTAGTTAACTACTAACAGAACAGACAGCTTGTAATACACGGCGCTAATAGTTGCCTACAAAGCAAATCCGCCCTAACGGGGTTCGAACTCGGTACCTCTCGCACTCTTCGCCAGATGTTATCCAACGCGCCACCGGACCCCCTACCTATCCATCCATCCATCCATCCATCCATACATTCATCCATACATTCATCCATCCACCCATCCATCCATCCACCTGTCCATAATTTATCCATCCATCCATCCGTCCATCCATCCATCCATCCATCCATCCATCCATCCATCCATCCATCCATCCATCCATCCACTCACCCATCCATCCATCCATCCACCCATCGAATGAACGAACGATTGAATCGATCAATCAATCAGCCAGTCAATTAGTCAGTCGGTCAATAAGTCAGTCAATTAGTCAGTCAGTCAATAAGTCAATAAGTCAGTCAATAAGTCAGTCAGTGGGCGAATTAACCAACGATTGAACAGAAGAATGACCAGACGGACGAATAAAGCTGTTGTCTGTTATTCTTTGTTGTCCTGTTTAGCGTTGTCGCGACAAGTTGTTGGCGTTGTCCGTGTCGGTGATGAACCAGTGGCCAGGAGTTCGTGTCAGGGTCATCGAGGGTTGGGATGGGGACGGCCACCACCCTTCCGACTCCCTTCACTACGAGGGTCGGGCGGTCGATATAACAACGACCGACAAGGATCGGACCAAGTATGGCCTACTGGCTCGACTGGCCGTCGACGCTGGGTTTGACTGGGTCTACTACGAGTCGAGGGGACACGTACACTGCTCCGTCAAGTCAGGTCAGTGAGAGGGGGGGGGGTCACGCGTGACCTGACCTAGAAATGAGTCTTGGTGACTGTGAGATTATGTTGAGCTGTTCTAGGCAACAGTCCAGGATGATTTCCATACTGCTGGTGCATTGTTGCAGAAGTTCCGTTTTGAGGAGGAGGAGGAGGAGGAGGAGGAGGAGGAGGAGGAGGAGGAGGAGGAGGAGGAGGAGGAGGAGGAGGAGGAGGGAGGAGGAGGAGGAGGAGGAGGAGGAGGAGGAGGAGGAGGAGGAGGAGGAGAGGGAGGAGGAGGAGGAGGAGCAGGAGGAGCAGGAGGAGCAGGAGGAGGAGCAGGAGGACGAGGAGGACGAGGAGGAGGAGGAATATGAGGAAGAAAAAGAGGAAGAGGAGCAGGAAAAGGAAGGAGGAAGAAGTGGAAGAGGAGCAGAAGTCTGAAAATTTTAGAAATAGATTACATTAGATTGGATTGGATTGAATTGGATTGAATTAGTTTAGAACTTTAGATTAGATTAGATTAGATTAGATTAGTTTAGATTAGATTAGATTAGATTAGATTAGATTAGATTAGATTAGATTAGATTAGATTAGATTAGATTAGATTAGATTAGATTAGATTAGATAACGACGATCTCATTGCTCGCAGATTCTTCCATAGCCACGAAGTTCGACGGCTGCTTCTCAGGGGTCAGCCAGGTCAAGGTCGAAGGTCGTGACACGCCGCTGTCCATCCGGGACCTTCAGATCGGCGATCGAGTTCTCTCGCTGGACGTCGCCACCGGATCCCTCATCTACGATGACGTCATCGCATTCCTGCACCGCAGCGGCGACGAGTCCGCCTCTTTCCACCGCTTGGAGGCGGAGAATGACGTCACGATCGACGTGACTCCGAGCCATCTCTTGTTTTCGGCAGCGACCGAGGGGGCGGAGCTTACGTCGGCTGAGGCGGGGCCTGCTTCCGACGTCACAGAGGGGCGGTATATATTCGTTGCCACGTGCAACGCGTCATCGGTGAGTGCCGTGAAGGTGCGTCACGTTCGCGTCATGCGTGACGTCGGGGTGTACGCCCCTCTGACCCGGACTGGAACAATCGTCGTTGATGGGGTTGTGGCCTCCTGCTACGCCCTCTTCCGGAGTCACGACGTCGCACACGTTGCCATGGCGCCTCTGAGACTTGCATACTACGTCACCGGTTTGGTCGGATCACGTGACACGCGCGAGGCGATGTCGTCATCGTCTTCCATGCATTGGTACGCTGAACTCTTGCTTAGAGTTACCCGGCGCTTAGTACCAGCGATGTTCCACGGTCAGCAATGCCCAGTCTATTAACAATACTTAATTTGACTCTGAGTTATGTAGTCAACATATATACATAATTACATATGTATAATATTATATTGAATATATATATATATAATATTATGTATATAGGCCCTATATATATATATATATATATATATTTGTTTATTATATAATGTATGTGCACGTGTAAATAATTATCTGGTTATATATGGTAACATTATGCTATTGTATTGTTGCATCTAACTATTATGGTAAATAACAATTCAGTTTTATTTATGTAGGCTATAATGTTGACTACTGTATGAACAGTATAACGGTATATGTGCAGAATACTATTATAATTATTATATTATTATTATTATTATTATTATTATTATTATTATTAATGTGTGTGTGTGTATTATTATTATTATTATTATTATTATTATTATTATTTTATTTTTTATTATTATTATTATTATTATTATTATTATTATTATTATTATTATTATTATTATTATTATTATTATTATTATAATTTTATGCAGATGTAATTTAGTTATGATCCCTTAGCCTCTTAGAACAATGTCCGAAAGAAAGTGCACCCAGTCGCATTTTGTTCCCTCTCCTACCCTCAACGCCATGCCGAAGCCCCTGTTTTAAACAGAGAATTTGTGAGAAGATATACCAAAGATAGACATTAAATTTTTGTCAAGTATCGAAGTTGAGTAAGTAAGCAGTGTCAGTCGAAGTGGGTAAATGGACTGAAGTGGGTAAATGCATGTTTATGTGGGTAAATACGTGTTAGCTACCTCTTGCAAGGGTCCATGCTTTCATCATTCATATTTTCCGTTTATGAGATATTAGGTCCTATATCTTTCGTATATTTATATTTCGCTGTCGTTTTGCTGTGTTGCCGTATTGTCGTATTGTGCTTTGTATTTTCAGCCATTATACGCAATCCGTTTTCTATATCAATGGATAAACTTGAAGATGTTAGCTTAGACTTGTATTGCTTGCGATTGCATGAAAGCATATCTGCTAATGAGTTGTTATTTCAGAGTTGATTAAATATCATCAGAATCCTTGTTTTATTCTTTCGTTTGTCTTAAATTAGTCATTTAGAATAGTAGGCCTATATAGCCAAAATAATTTATGTTAACGTCATAGAGCCAAAATAATTTATGCTGACGTCAACGGCCTTTGTTGTCATATGATGTCGTTACACTCTTATTCGTTCTCTCTGGCTACGCTGGACTCGAGCGCCCCCTAGCGGTGTCTTACTAGCTGGCAACGCCAGACTCGAGCACCCCTTAGCGGTGTCTGGTGCTGATCCGCTAGCCTACGTGGGACTTGAGCCTGCGTAGTGCGTTACCTGAATATTGAACGACGATAGACAGACATTTATCGTCTATTATATTATTAAAGAACAGACTGACTAACTACTGCGAGTTACACGATAAAAAGGTCAGTAAGAAAGTCGTGTGACATGTTTTAGTAAACAACGCGTGCAGCTGTCGTCTAGGCGCTTAAACTGAAACTCTATGTGGCCAAAAGCTTTGTAATAATAATAATAATGATAATAATAATAAGACGATTTGTATAGCGCCGTAGCTCAGCCGAGGCCGAATAATAATAATAATCAATCAATCAATCAATCGTTTATTTGTAGCCAAACAACAATAAACAATAATATTACAAATCAGATTGCACTTTTAAGTATGGATTGTTGAATGCCACAAGGGAAGGCCCTGAAGGGATCAAAGATCCCGCTAAGTAGGGACACCTCTATACAATTTCAACATAATATGTGGCGACCGAAAGATGCTTTACATAGTATAACAGTTGTTGACTTGATTAACATAAAAATCTTAACTAACCTTAACTAATTTAAACTAAATATCGAAAGTAAAAGGAATGAGTGGGAAGTGCAGTTAAACACATGGAAATAAAAGATTAAAACAATGAAACAATAAGGCAATGAATTGATATGTAGGCCTACTGGTTACATGGGGTCCAGAAGGGATCATGGATCCCGCTAAATTACAGCCAGTCGATACTTAGATTGGAATAATCAAACAAAAACATAAGAAGAGACCATTAAACGACATTAACAAAACAATATAGGCTACAATCTTAACTAAAATAGCAGTACAGACAAATACAACTAAGTTAAGTCAATTAATTCATTAACTAGGAGGGAGCGTAGTTTTTTTTGAATATCAAGAGATTAGGTGAAGAACGAATAGCTAGAGGGATATTATTCCACACCAAGGTACCAGTAAATTTGATAGAGAATAAACGAGTATTAGTGTGAGCATAGTCACGACGATAGGAATTCGAACCTCTCGTGTTGTAAGAATGGATGCTGGAAGTACGACAAAAGAAGCCTTTGAATACCAGTGGTAACAAGTCATGATCATAGCGATACATAAATTCCCCGATTTGAGCGATCCTGATCAGTTCGACCCTTAATAATCCAAAACTCAGAAAATAGTTGCTTAGTGTGAGAACCGTATGGAACACCTGCTAATAAACGGACAGCGCGTTTTTGCAGTATAGTTAAGCTATGGAGCCGAGATTTATAAGTTGAGGCCCATACTATATTGCAGTAAGAAAGGTAGGGGTAAATGAGTGAGTAGTATAGAGTAGTACGAGTGTAAGATAGCAGATAAGAAATACGAGATAAAATTCCAATATTCTTAGCAATTTTTGATGAAATATTTCTTATATGCTCATTCCATGTTAAGTTTTGGTCTACATAAACACCCAAGAATTTAGTTGATTCAACTTGAGTAATAGGAACACCATCTATGTACAGATTAGGGCAATCAGAGGGATAGCTTTTTCGATGATAATCAGTGCTTTTTTTCTAGAGAAAAAGGTTCCGGAACTCAACAAATTCAGAACAATTATAGGGGCATATTTTTATGCTGATATTTATATTTCATTATATCCATATAAATAAAGACTGAAAGCACTGAAATTAAATAATTTTAAAGATTTTTTATAAAAAATTTAAATTAATTAAATTATTTTTAATAGCTGAAAAAAGGTCCCGGAACGCCGTTCCGGACCGTTCCGGCTGAAGATGCATCGATGATAATAATAATAATAATAATAATAATAATAATAATAATAATAATAATAATAATAATAATAATAATAATAATAATAATAATAATAATAATAATAATAATAATAATCTTTTCTTTATTGAAGCGCCTGACAAACGCACTGCGCTGTACATTTACATGTTATGCAACTGAAACAATTCACAAGAACACAAAATGACAGAAGCCATAACTCTTAACTACTAACAGAACAGACAGCCTGCAATACACGGCGCTAACATAGCAGTTTAGCATGGATCTCTAATTCGGTACCTCTCGCTCTCTAATGAGTCTAAACCTATGGATTATTTAACATAATAACAGAGCTACAGTTTCATTATCATCTCAGCAACTGAAGTCTTTTAAAATGGGCGCCATTGCGTTTCAAAGTGATAGCGCTAGAAAACTTGGGCAATTTCCGACGGTCGCTTGGTGCGCTAGTGCTCATGATTTTATCCGGCGCTGTCCTATCTAGATCCTGTCATATGCGGCTGAAACGTCAGATGATCAACAGAAAAGATGGCGGACGATAGGGATGTTTCGATTCTATCGACGATTTACTGCGGCTTAGTGGCTTTTCTTCTCGTCGCCTGTCTTCCTGGGGCAGAGGCCTTCGACGGGGGCGATGTGGCAGCCCTGGTCATCGGACTGGTCGTCGGTATACTCGGCATCTGTTCGTGCCTCGGCTACTACGCCCGCAGACGAGGAGGGGCGTAAGGGGCGAAATGCTCCCTCGCCGAAACAATGCCTTAGACTGCACCCGATGTCGTTTTATTTTTGCACGGAGACGGAAAATTCGTTGGTTATTCCGCATTGAACTGAGCACTGTAAATAGCCGTTGATCGCGAACTTGGAAGGGTAACATTAACCTCGCCATCACCATCTTCTTCCAAAAACAATGCGATCTAGACTTCACTGCTGTCATGGGATGTAGTAGAATTGTGGTACGTAAAGTCTCGTACGTCACTGCTGTCATGGGACGTAGTAGCACTGTGGTACACAAAATCTCGGTGCCGTTTTTTATTCACTAAAGACTGGTACTGTGTTCTCGTTCTTAGTACCATGACTACGAAACGTGAGCGGTGACAGAAACTTTGGTTATTTGCTCGAACGGGTATCACTTGTTCAACGATTCGCAGTGACTTCAACGAAAATTTTGATCTGATCGAGAAACTTTGGTTATTAGTTGCTGCCGATTCCACCCACGTTGTAAATGATCCAGCTTAATGCATCAACTGGATTTCTACTTTCCCTGTGCTGCACATGACTCTCCTGAACTCCAGAGGACATCAAATGAGTCGTAAAGATGTACATCTCTCAGAGACATTCCACGTTTCTGCTCAACGTTTTGGGAATTCTGGTTTCTAAATTCGAACCTACAGAGATTCAAAATTCTGTCAGAAACTAATTGCTAATCTTTCCGGAACGATTTATCTAATACCAAGTTTGTTTCCAATTTAATAGAGAAAGGTTGAAAAATTGTTCGCAAACACATATAATTATTGAGATTTGACCATTTTATGCAATTTCATAAATTGAAATATGCTGATTAAATAGCATAAATATTATATTGTTCATTATCCATTGTTGGACTGCCAAATACCTTGTAATATTCGTCTCTAAAAAGATAGTTTTGCTTTTTGTGTCAAAATTAAAGTTATGTTAGAGCTGGTATCAGGCAGAGAAGTATTTTTTGTGATCTTGTTTTGTTCTCGATAGTGTATTGTTGGCATGCTAGCGTTCAAATCCCTGCCGGGGCAGATATTTGGTTCGAGATTTCTGCTCCATCTGTGCCCCTAACCAACTCGGCTAAAATGAGTACACTGTCCGTACGTTGTCAGTGGGAAGATCATATAGCGAGGGAGAGGACTGGTCACCCGCCCTCATATGCCGAGGCTGAGAAAATGAAGTTGCTAACACTTCATACCTATGGCAGCTTAAGGGACTGACTGCTCTTCTTCTATTTGCAACCAGATATTTAGTTCAAAACAATGTTTAATGTGCAATACAGCTCATGTAATACATGTATTATATAATACATGTACTATATACGTGTATATAATTGTTTGTGTGCATACATACAAAATACATTGGCAAGACTCAAAGTCATTTGACATTCTGCTTTGAAATACATGTATTATATAAATATGCATATATGTATGTATTGTATTGTATATACTTGTGATAGATGTATTTAAAACTATGTATATTTGTGTACATTCTTGCAAAATACATCCATGGGCATGACTCAAAGTCATTTGACCTTCTACTTTGAAATACATCATATGAAATACATGTATATATATATATGCATATCTGTCTGTATGTACATATAATACATATATTATGTCAATATATATAATTTATATGTGTGTGCACAAGTGCAAAATACATAGGCAGAACTAGGAAGTCATGTGACATTGAAGTCTTACGTTATCACAGCATTTCTTATCAACAGTATGTCATGTGATTAAGATATCTTCTATAGCTCTGATTCAGCAGACAAAATCGACTGACTGTTTTTTAAGGTTAACGAAATTTTAAATTCGGTAAAGAGGAATTTGCTATTGCTATATTTAGACTGAAATTACGTATTGATGTGAGATTCTGCTCTGTTCGCTAGGTGGCTAATACGGTTTTATTGTTTCATTAGATAGAGGGCGATGTTTATTTTAATTCTGTCTAGCTCGCTAGGCGGCCGAGATAATTTCAGTTTTCCCGTTCATTAGGAAGGAGACTTGTAAGTAAGATAAGATAAGAATATGCTTTAATTGAACAATTCCTATGCGCATTTTGGTGTACGTACATGGTATGGTAATAAACAGACGTCATCCATTGAGCTGATCAAGACCGTGAAACATTATGAAATCACACATATTGAAGTAAAGCCTATGTTTAATTGTTCGTAAGAATGACAATGCATTGCAAGTTTTCTAAGTCACTGGTCTAGTCTCATTTCCGTTTTCACTCAGTCTGTCTGTCTGTCTGTCTCTCTCTCGTGGCTGTGGACAGAGCGATATGACTTTCTCAGTCTCGGCATATGGACATGCTTCAAGACCAGCCTTCCCGCCATCATACGAGTCAACCAGAGCCAATATATAGCTTGAGATGTTCACAAAGGCTCTATACATTATATACACATTAATGCGTTATATAACATAGTTTACAAGTATACCAGTCCAGGCAACGCCTTTGTAAGGCACTGTAGTAGCTCCACTGATAGTTGCATGCATGTACATACAAAAATCAGGGGCGTAGCGAGAAAGCATTTCGGAGAGTTTTTAGTTTGGTGGGTTCCATTGGAAATTGTCGTATTTCTAAATTTTTGTTTTAATAACAGTATTGCATTTATTTGGGGGTTTGAACCCGTAAAACCACCCCCTATATACGCCCATGACAAAAGTATATTTTAATTTGGTCGGTCCATCGTGGACTAAGTACCTGCGACATGAACTAATAAGCTCTGTCTCTTCCACAAACGCTTGAAGACCATTCTGTTCAATCGTGGTTTGATTGTGTTCGGTTCCGAAGCGTTTCTGGTGAGTCTTTCACTAGGTGGCGCTATATAAAATTTCAACTACAATTACCCACATACACTCCCGTATACATGCATGTACATTACTAGGCCTATATAAACTCACAGATGAGATATTTACATGCAAACCTAATGATTACAGCGAGAGCCCAAACCGTAGCTAAATACGACCCATCTAAATTTCAAATTATGTTTATTTTGACACCCTTTGCATAATAATAATAACCCCGTCTAGCTTACGAACTGATAATTTACATGTTTTCCCATTCAGGCGTGAAGATCTACCAAAGGGTGCGTTACAGTTGTTGCTCACCTCTGACCCCAATTATTTCCCATATGGGTTGAAGTCTGTGAGGTCAAAGTGGAGCAACGTCCAACGCGTCTTCCTTCCTTCTACCCCTACCCCCTCAATCAGTAACCCAATCGTCGCCACCGTCTGCCTAAACCCTTTGAAGGGGCGCTTTACGTTTCGAGTTGTAAGGATAATTACCCCTTTGACGCCATAGGACCGGCCTCATAAGTCCAGCTTCTGATACCCTGCCTCCCTAGGTCGATGCTCCCGAACCCCTCCGACATGGAGGCTCTGTACTTTGCCCTTCCAGCACCTCACAGGTCTATATTGCCCCACTCGCCTACTCCTCTTTCGTTTCCTTCTCTTCCGTCGTTCTATTTTGGGGATGAATTATGTCAGTGGATAGTCCACCCTACGCAATAAACTTGGCTGCTGTCTGCTAATGGTAGATCTATTTCTCTGTATGTGTATGTTTGTTTGTTTGTTTGTCTGTGTGTCTGCCTGTCTGCATCTAAATTTCTATATCGTAATGACAGATGGATGGATGGATGGATGGATGGATGGATGGATGGATGGATGGATGGATGGATGGATGGATGGATGGATGGATGGATGGATGAATGGATGGATGGATGGATCGATGGATGGATCGATGGATGGATCGATGGATGGATGGATCGATGGATCGATGGACGGATGGATGGATGGATGGATGGATGGATGGATGGATGGATGGATGGATGGATCGATGGATGGATCGATGGATGGATCGATGGATGGATGGATCGATGGACGGATGGATGGATGGATGGATGGATGGATGGATGGATGGATGGATGGATGGATGGATGGATGGATGGATGGATAGACAAATAGATCAAATGGAAACGATCTACTCCGTTCGTCCGTCCGTTAGTCCTTCTGTCAGTCCGTCCGTCCCTCGGTCCGTCCTTTTGTTCGTCCTTCAGTCAGTCTGTCCTTCTGTCTGTCTGTCCGTCCTTCGCCCAGTTCATCCGTCCGCCCTTCGGTCCGTCCTTCTGTCAGTCCGTCCGTCCGTTCTTCAGTCCGTCCGTTCGTCCTTTGTCCGTCCGTTCGTCCTTCATTTCGTCCGGCCGTCCGTCTTTCTGTCCGTCCGTCCTTCGCTTTGTCTGTCTCCGTTGCACCTGTATAATCGTCCTATCTTCCACCTCCTCCCCAGCGGCGTAACCAGGGCTGGGAAAAAATTACGCATTTTCCAACACTGAGGGGAGGGGTCTGGGGAGGGGCTGTGCCCCTCCCCAGAGAAAATTTTTTAATTAGGTTTTGTAAAGGTTCGTTTTGGAGAGCATCTTTTTGGTTAAAAGTAATAGCATTTTACATCAGTTCTTTGGCAAATTATATAATTTAATAATCTTCTTAATAAAATTGGCTCAACCGTAAAGTCCCAGCAACCAACGTAGGCTATAGTCTGGAAACAGTCAAACAGGCAGACTCAACAAAGAACTGCAATAAGCTGAAGCATTGAAATTTTATACTTTCACAATGAACATGTAGGCCTAGTTGTCAGTTTTCTATGCACGGTCAGTTTTTTACATTTGGAATAAAATTTAAACCAACAGACTAACTGTATATAGGCCATATCTATAGTTATGCTGTTTCTTAAAAACGCATAAAACGCGCCTGTCCATCATGAACATTAGACTAAATTTATAACTGAGTTGTCTCTACGCTGTCAAAGACAAGCGCAATACGTCGATGACCAGAAGCGTCAAAAGATTGTAACACATTTTCAACGTGAATTGCTTCATTTGTCTAACTGTACACTGTAACCGGTTGCGGTCTGTCAACCGGATTGCTTCAATAAAGAATATTATATGATACTATACAGGTAGCTAACATGAATTCTCTTTAAACGGTTCACGTACACTGTAAGATGTTACCGTTAAAAAAACTGTGGAATACTGTTTTCCTCGACTGTCTACGGCCGTTGGAAATTTATACAGTATTCCGCTGTTTTTTGGGTTGGCTCAATGTAAATTTCGCGGTTTCTTAATAAAACGGTATTAGACAGTAATTAGATCTCGCAAGGTAAAGTTTAGTAAATTTCAATGTGACCACCAATTACTCATACCAAAATAGACTTTCATGTTTGTTTTATACGTTCTTGAATGTTAGTTTTTATTTGCCAGAGGCCTAAATAATTTAATTGAAGTCATATTAGAATAAAAGTTTAGAAATAGTTCATTTATGAAATTGGTATATTATAGTAAACCTGGCATACGCCTATCGCCTGTTAAGACAATGAAATTAGTGTAAATATAAACTGAGATATTTGAATTATTTATTGCGCTAATAGGCCTAATATTCATTCGGGATGCGTTGTAACAAAAATAACAGTTTCCGAAGTATTATTGCTGCATTTAGTAATTAGGCCTACGGGATAGGCCTAATGACAGTTATCTCCTTCAAGACGATCAGTGTACAAAGTTCTACTTACATAGCCTATGTATAGTTTATACTTTCATCAATTCATTAATTCCGAGAATTTATATAGCGCCCCTTCGAAGAACCTACTCAGAGGCGCTCCCAGCCCAGTAACGGCTAAACAACGAAGACTTGAGCAAACGGCAGAAAGCAGGCATATTGCTGCGAGGCATCAAGCGCAGCCTAAGTGGGAATCCTCATTCCAGATTGAGGGCCCAACAATCGAGAAGGCTCGGCGCTGCCTGACAGATGTGTTAAAAAATACAATGGGAGACCGAAATAGAGAGATTTAAAATGTATTAAAAATACTAATCTAGCAAAAACCAAAATTTTTATTAAGCTAAATTCTGCTTAAGCTTAGAAATGGTTAATGAACTCGAAGACGAAATTCGCGTTATGGGAGATATCAGCCCATGTCGGCTAATGCTTACAGACTGCACTCGTTACAATGCGTGTAAATGTTTGTCATAATTTAAACTTTCATAGACAATTTTTAAGATGAAATAATATAATGAAATTATAGTTCACATTAATTTTCTATGGACTGATTTTTCGGACTGGACTGTAGGCCTACTCTATTATGGTAACCTTCAATGAATTATTAAATAAATAAACACTTGCTGCGTGTTAGTCGTACTTATTAAGATAAATTATGCGCTATAAAAATTTAGCTGGCAACGCGTTGGAAGGCTTCGAGAGTATTTGACTTCAGGGATGTCGAAGTTCCTTTGTTTCCCGATAATGGCGCGTGAGGATCATTTCAACCAACTGAAAATGTGGTAAAATCCAATTAAATTTCAAAAATTTCATTGTTGCAGTCGACCGTCGCTCAGCTAATTCTACTTCTTATTCTGTATTTGACATCTGCTGGAATTTTTTTGACTTTTGACTTGCCCAGTTTGTTCGCGTTCATTGTCTTCGGTGTTGGTATCGCTGAGTCATAGTATTCGCGCTAATTCTAGCAATATTTCTTTTTCTGTTTTGCTCATTGCTACAGTGTTTATTAACGCACAATGCTTTACGAATGCATGTTTTAAGAAATCAGAAGGTAAAATTTCGCAAGATTGTAGAGCATTACGGTACAAGTTTCGTATGTAATGTTGCCACGTGCTCATTTATTTCTAACAATTTAACTGTTGTTTTCATCTTGCACACTTGAAATCCTATATTCTTTCATAAAACGGCTCTTGACTTCCCATTTGAGAAGTGCTGTAAAATTATTTGCAAAGAAATCATCATTTACATTTCATGTTTCTCGGTGTCACAAAAATTTAGATTCTTCATTAAAAATTCAAACTCTGATGCTGGAATATTAAATATTAAGTTAACATTTGGACCTTGGTGACAGTAATGTTGAATGCATTAATGAAAATTATTTTGATTGTGATGATAATATGAGTGTGATTTCTGAAGATTGGAAATCTGAATTTTTAAATAACATTACGTTGTTTTGTTTAAAATTGCAGGCCAAAATCCTGCTTTCTGCCAGTACGATTCAAAATATCATGCCGTAATCAGGTCAACATCCAGAAGGGCATTCCATAAGAGACAGAGAGGCAGCCTACGGCAGATAAGCAATTTGAAAGAGGTAAGTTTTGAGCAGAAAACGAAATGACACAAACTACTTAGTGAGACTTCAGTCACAGGATGAGAGTTCCAAAACTAGGCCCAGCAACTGAAAAAGCCCGTTCACCACTTGAGAACAGTTCTTGATTTAGGTATGACCAGACAAAAATAAACAGATGACCTCATTGAATAATGATAAGTCTAGGGAATTAGAACTGATTTTAAATATTGTGGTTGGCCAGAGTTTACAGTTTATAAACTATGAGCCCCAGGAAGAAACGAATTCTTTGCTGAACAGGAAGCCAGTGCAAGATTTAAGCATGGGGTTATATGTTCATATTTGGATACATGTATTAGTTACGGCTCTAGCCAAAGAGTTCTGGAACCCGCTGCAGCTTCCTTTGCATTTGAACTTTGATACCAGTAAGAAGTGTGTCAGTAATCTTGGTGACTGGAAACTAATGCATTTGCCAGAGATATCTCTTACAGACATGGGTACATAACTCCTAATTCTGCGTATGTTACAAACAAACATGTAGGATGACTTACATTACTGTTTACCCAGTGAGAGACATGGTAGAACTTAAAACAACGCCTTGTTACATGGTCACCAGCTGAGCAGTTTCACCCAGTGGTTAAGCCGATCAAATATTTTAAGTTGCACGGTGTGCCCAGTAGCAGAATTTAGTCTGATGGGTTACGGAGGAGCGTATTGGATGTCATCCAGGACTGTACACTCATCAAAGCGGGCAGACAACAGCTATACAGGTAGGTCACTACAACAGGACTCAAATGAAATATAATTTGAGTATCATCAGCATAATGATATCATCCAGCAATGGCACCAGTTTTCTGTAATATGAATTGGCAAATCCAAACTAATGCTACTTGTAGACATTTTGCAAAGATGCAATGACTTAAATATAACATTTCTGAGTTAATGCTCCATTTGGTCAGATTGCAAATTGACAAAGAATTATTCTGATCAATCCAACTTCTAGTTCAACGAGAAACTATTTTCGACAATCCAGCTTCCATTTAGGTATACAATTATTTTCATCAGTCCAGCTTCTATATAGGTTAACAATTATTTTCTTCAAGCCAGCTTCCATTTACGCGATCATTCTCATCAATTCAGCTTCCATTTAGGTAGGATAAACAATTATTTTCATCAATCCAGCTTCCACTTTAAATTGACAATATCAAATATGCCCATGCAAAACAATTTGAGCACCTTAACTCGAGAATAACCATCTTTAACTTAATTCCTAACGCTGCATGTTCTTTAACATAGCTTATTCAAATACAATATCCTTCATTGGGCCTACAAGATTTCTCATTCACACTTACCAGCTTTAGATTCTTCAGCCATCTCATCCTCACTGTCATAACGTCTTAATTTAGTGTTGACAGTCTCAATTTCTCCACCACATTCTTCATTAGGCCTATCGGTAAATCGCTTTTTGTGTGAAAATCCGAACTTAAACAAACTCATTTTACGTCGCAGTTGGAACAGCCTCGTTTATAATTCTAACGTCTAACGAATCCAATAGAAGACGCATTCAGACGCTGCAAGAGTAGCATAGATTTACGGAAAAGAGCGGCGGCGGCATAATTGACATTGATCGAGGAAAATAAGTAAGTAGGCTAATCTATAGATCGTTTGTAAAAGCATGCGATTTATAAAAAATTGTAACCTAGAATTATAAATTCAACGAATAAAAGTAATCTACGATGTCAATAAGTATTCTAAACGGTTTGAATTTTTAGAGCTGCTAAAATCTTTACGCATTTGCGTAATTGCGTAATGCTAGTTACGCGCCTGCCTCCTCCTTCCCAGTGTGTGATTTGTCAAAAAAGAAGTGTGGGGGTCGGCTTAATTTCCTTGTTTTGGGGGGGGCCAAAATACGCCGCGGCATATCCGACTAGGGGGTCTGGGGGAGCGTCGTAAGCTCCCCCAGCGGGGTCCGGGGCGGAGCCCCGGCCGCTATTGATTTGGTGCAATCCAAAGCAAAATCTTCTATTGAAAGTGAATTGAATGAATTGAATAATATCACCTTTTTAAAGATCAGTGAACATGTTATTTATGTTAAAGGGTTTGAAGTTTATAATAGTGGCATAGTGCAACATAAGAACATAAAAGTCTAACTTCAACATAAAAGTTGGCTGTACAAATGCAGTAAAATGCACAGGTGCAGGATATATTGAGGTCACAATTTAAAGCGAATGAAATCAGAAAATGTAGTAACCAAAAAACTTGAAACTTCTACCGGCAGTCCAGCACACGATCAATACTTCGCAGTTAGCACCAAAATCAATGATCATACTTAGTATATGTACCCTTGGAAAGCCGAGCATACTTGGAAGTTGGCACCAAAATACTTGTTACTTAGTACAACGCAAAGTGAGAATAATACTCAGCAGTCAGCACTCAAAATAATGAAACAATAGTAAGGTCCTAGGATGAACGAAGTGCTCGGAACTTCACAAGTCACAAGCTGTAACGCATAAACTAAATACTGTTCTTATAACAACTCACAAGAAATAACTTCAAATAAGAAGATATTTGTGTTCCTATTGAGGACTAAAAACAGAAATAATTTCAAATGACAACAGAAACAAGAATCATCAATAACGAAGTGCAAATTATTTATGATGAACTAGTCATCATGCGAAAATTATTGAAATGAAATTGTCATGTATGATGTAGCCTAATTTGTGATGAACTCTAGCTAAGTGGTAGTGACTAGTCTTTAATCATGGCAAAAAGTTTATATCTTGGTCTAAGCTCATCAACATTCCTTTTCTTCCCTGTTGGTTTGTCGTTGGCACCATGCCTGCCTTTTTTGAACCAAGATAAGACATACTCGTGACACTTGAAAAATTGCACAGCAGGGCCATTAACAGCTATCATCAATAGAGCACTGACAGTTTCAGTTTTTAGTCGGTTTCTTGTGTCTGTGTGCTGGAGATTCATGGAACTAAAACCACGCTCGCAATCTGCACTGGAGATAGGATAAATGGACAGTTTTGTCAGCAATTGTTTTAGATGCATTCCTACTTTCAGATTATCTTTAAAAGTAGCAAAATCTGATAGGATTTCAACACTCGCAATAGAACTGAAACAAAGTTGCTTGCAGAGAGCAGCAACCTCTCTGCAACCATACAGCGTTTTTTCTAAGTCATCTGTTGGCCAGCTTGTTGGATTCAAGACATTTGCAAGCTTCAATGTCTCTGTGCAAGGGAATCGTTCAGCTATATTGTCTAACAGACACTGGTAGAATTGACTTCTGAGACTGGTAAAATTTGCAAAGTCAGTATCGGTCCGCTTAAGCAGAACACCCTTGAAAGATCCTGTACTATCACACATGTCCCACATGTTTTTTAGACTCTTACCGGGGAATTCTTTCATGGCTAATAACGAGGCTTTCGCTTGGGCAATCGAATAAGTCCTACTAACTGCTTGCAGTGGTCCAATTTCGACCCCCTCTTGTGGCACTGGCCGCACTGCCAAAAGAGGGGGTCGAAATTGGACCCCCACACCTTTTTTTGGAGGTCGAAGTGTGGGGTCGGGCCTTAGTATAAGAGGGGTCGACCCCCAACCCCCACCAAATCCTCTGCCCTTCCTCATTCCCTTTCAGTGCAGCCACCCAAAGGGAGACGTATCCACTGCCGCATACGCAATGAGACCTCGCTTATACGACGCCAACGCAGGTGTATTAACGCAGGGCGTTTCAATGGGGCGTCGTCTCATTCTCTCCATTGTCCCTCCCCTCTGCATGTCTGCATGTGTGTGTGTGTGTGTCTGTCTGTCTGTGTGTGTCTGTCTGTGTGTGTCTTTCTGTCTGTCTGTGTCTTTCTGTCTGTCTGTCTGTTTGCGTGTGTCTGTCTGTCTTTCCTTCTGTCTGTCTGTTACTCTGTCTGCGTGTGTGTGTTTGTCTGTATGTCCGTCCGTCCTTCCGTCCTTCCGTCCGTGTGTCTGTCTGTTTGTCTGTATGTCTATGTGTCTGTTCGTCTGTCTGTTCGTCTGTCTGTCTGTCTGTTCGTCTGTCTGTCTGTCTGATTGCCTCTCTCTCTACCTCTCTGTCTGTAAGGAGACAGCAGTGCCACCCTCAAGCGGCCAACTACACACCCCGTCCCCACCTCTCACTTCCACCGAAGGGATCGACAGCGACCGTTCCTGCCTAACGAATCCCTCGCCCGCCCGCCAGCCCCTCGCCCGGCCGCTCGACCGCCCGCCAGCGCGGCCTGGCTACCGACGACCGACCGACCGACTCCTCCGTCTATCCATCGCGTCGAGGGCTCTCGCGTTCGACGTGACTTGCGCGAGACTTGGCCGCTGTCAACGGATCCGGAAGTGAATAATCGGACAGGTCAAGCGGAAACGACGACGGCTGGCCTTGCGCGGCGCATGCGCGGGAAGTGGCCTGGAAGAGAGACGGCGGCGGCGGCGGGTGCGTAGGAACGCGTCTTCGGCGCTCACCGGAGCAGACTACTGCTCGTCGGAACACTGATGCGGGCGGTCGAGCGTGTTCATCGCACGGATGTACGCGAATCGTAACATGCTTCGGAACATAGATCACGAGCTGGACCGTAGATATGTGCGCCGGAATGTGTGATGATGATGGGTGAGTTTGCGTACGTTAATTGACACGTGCGTTCGATGATGCATTGGCGAACGGGAACATGCGCTGGAACATTAATGTGGGAACACACAGGTATATACATCAGAACATAGATACGTACATTAATGCAAGAATCGGAACTGCGTTGAAACATAGATTCTGGAGTAGGAACATAGATACATGCGTCAGAACATAGATATATGCTTTGTAAGCCTAGATTCTGGAGTTGGAACATTGATTGATACATGCGTCAGAACATAGATACGTGCTTTGGAGCATAGATTCTGAAGTTGGAAAACATAGATACGTGCTTTGGAGCATAGATTCTGGAGTTGGAACATTGATATATGTATCAGAACATAGATACGTTCTTTGTAGCATAGATTCTGGAGTAGGAACATTGATACATGCGTCAGAACATAGATATGTGCGTTGAAAAATAGATTCTGGAGTAGGAACATAGATATATGTTTCAGAACATAGCTACATGCGTTGGAGCACACACAGATTCTGGAGTTGGAACATAGATAAATGAATCAGAACATAGATACGTGCTTTGGAGCATAGATTCGAAAATTGAAATATAGATAGGCCTAAATGCGACGCGTTATGGAAATGTACTTTTCAATGAGGCTGCCTACGACTGGATATAATTATTCTCTCGTGAATAAACACGTCTTTTATTATCATTTTTATTCCTAAGTTGGACATGAAATAAAATGCACGCCAGTGGCGGCCGGTGATATTGCGACCGATAACAGACAAAATAAAACCTGCACCGAATCGGAGATATGCTTTCAACTCTATCGACGCCATACACGTCAAATTGTCTTTGAGTTTTGCAGACGGGAGAAAGACTTGAAAGCGCGGTACATAGAGATCTACAGATAAGCATAGATACAGGACACGATGACCGATGCATCACCATAGAGATTTTCAATTAAGCCGAAACGCCGGGTAGATCCAAATGCGAACAGTGATATATTACCAGCCATTGAGATTTGCGTATAATACGAACATAGAGATACAATGCGCGCGACGCATTACCATAGAGCTTTCATAATTACAGAGTCTCATCAGCATAGACGTTGTATTATGCTTCAGAGGCGCCCTCTATTCAGCCGACGTAAGCAGGTTGACATCTGCAAATGATAACTTTTCGGATTCCAGCGCCGACAGCCGACTGGCGTTCCTCTTTTATTACCGACGATAGATTTAAAACGCACGGAGTATATACATCGTTGTCGGGAGCGCTCCCCAAGCTGGGCTGACTCACAATAGCCCAGCGCAACCCGCAGTTTCACCGGGACGATATATAGACTGAGGCACCGGGTCTGTACGGCCAAAATATCATCTTTGTGCCACGATGAACAAGCTGCCAGCGAACGCACATGAGCAATAAATCTTGCAAAAGGCCGCCGTGTTGGAAAATCCGATACTCAGGAGTGTTATCAGCCGGCGATGTTGTGTTTTGATGTTCTGCGCCACCGGAAACGCAACCTCTAAGTTACACGAGACTCTCTCGGATCGATAAAACAGCGAATCATGACCGGAAGTAGCCCGGCCGATCCGGAAACAGTTTTTCTATAGATATTGAGCAGGGTTCTTGAGGTACGGCGATCAAAGATTCTGCCGCAAGACTGTCTGCAAGATCGAGATATATCTCGACGAAAAGATTTGGCAGCGATTATATCTTACTCCTCGTCGACCTCAACTGGAAGGGAGTTCTTCTAGAAGATCTAGAGTCGCGATCCGTTCTAACCGGAAGTTAATTTTAGTAGATTTGGATACAATTCACCTGTGAGACCCTAAGCGGAAGAGATTTTTTAGAAGATTTGGATACAAGTCACCTGTGAGGCCCGAAACGGAAGTGAATTTTTAGTAGATTTGGATACAATTCACATGTGCAACCCTAAACGGAAGTGAATTTTTTAGTAGATTTGGATACAAGTCACCTGTGCGACCCTAAAAGGAAGTGACTTTTCGCAGATCCAGAGACGCGAATCATCCACGAGACCCTTACCGGAAGTGAATATTTTTAATGGATCTGTACGCAAGTCACCCATGAGCCTCTAATCGGAAGACGTGTATACGTGATCGGAAGTCGTTGCCTGTGATTAAATTTCGTGCTTAAGTCTGAGACGTCGTCGTTCTGGATAGATCCGCCGCCGTCGCCATGTTCGTTCGAATGCACTGGATGACCCTGTTGCTGATTTGTCTCAGCGGACGACTGATCTGCCCAGGTGGCGCCAGTACAGGTGAGTGCGAAGGCCGTTGATTGGACGAAGGAAAACGACGGCGCTTACGTGACTCGCACTGGAATTACCAGGTCGCAGTCTTTGTCATAGCATATCTCTCTCTGTGTCTGGCTGCGTTTTTTGAGTATGTCTGTATGTCTGTTTCTGTCTGTCTCTGTTCCTCCGTCTGTCCCACTCTGTCTGTCTGTTTCTCTCTGTCTCTCTGTGTCTCTCTCAGTCTGTCTGTCTATCTGTATGTCTGTCTGTCTGTCTGTCTGTCTCTCTCTGTCTCTGTCTCTCTATCTCTCTCTCTGTATCTTCTATCCACTTGTGGTTTCTTTCTGGCTTACTTCGCCTCCGGCTGCGTATCTCCGGTAATCGCTTCTCCATGCCTGTCTGTCTGTCTGTCACTGCCTTCGTCTTTCTGCCTGTGTCTTCCTGTATCTGTGTTTTCGTGTATGGCATCCTCGATCTCCTACTGCCTATCGCTGTCTCGATGCATCTCTGTCACTGTCTCTGTCTCTGTCTCTCTGTCTCTCTCTGTTTCTCTCTCTCTCTGTCTGTCTGTCTCTCTCTCTGTCTCTCTCTGTCTTTCTCTACTACCTGTCTATCTCTGTCTGTCTCCGTCTGCCTCTGTCTGTCTGTCTCTGTCTGTCTCCAGTCAAAGTATACTCTCTCCCTCTGCCTTCTTCTCTCCTCCGTACACATCCTTCTCCCTACCCATCTTCTTCTCTTCCTACCCCGCCGTTCGTTCTTTGCACCTATTATGCCCTGCTTACTAATGCAGTCACCCTCGACATCCGCCCAATTGTACTCAGTAGTACTTAAGAGCACCCAATGTATCCCAACCAGGACAAGGAAAATAATTTGGTTTGAGATTTCGGTCCCACCTGCACATCTATTCAACTCAGCTACGATGAGTACACTGACCGTACACTGTCGGTGGGAAGATGAGACGGCGAGGGTGAGCATTGGCTAACCACCATCGTATACCGAGGCTAAGAAAATGAAGTCTCCAGCACTTCATACCCATGACTGCCTCTCAGGCCAGCTCAAGGGACTGCTCTTCTGTTTATTCTTCCATGTTTCCCAACTCTTAACCTCATGAGTGCGTTGCATAATTAACACCAAAAGGTACTCAATAGTATAGTCTATTGTATAACTGAATTGTATACCCAGTTATACTTAATAGTTAACACATACATACGTACCTGCATTTATGAATAAATACCTACAGTCCTACAGCTGCATACATACATGTCAGCACATAAAAACATATAAATTATGTATATACAAACACACATGCATACCCAAACATGCACTCATACATACATACATACATATATATATATACAATATACTATACATGTATACATTCATACATACATACATAAGCCTACCTACCTACCTTCATGTATCCGACAGTACCTAGCAGCACCTAATAGTATCCGCTTATACTCAATATTGCTATCCAGTATATAGTACCCAAAAAGTACCCAATGCACCCAATCGTGTCCAGTTGTACCAATTACACTAATATTGCTTTGAACGTATAGAACCTTCGCGAACATGAGCCGGTCATTGGTACAGTAATTAACGGTGCAGATCAATAGATGTTTAAAGATTTTACCTGGATCGAAACGATGCCAGAGAAAGATTCGCGTTTAGCGGAGAAGAAGCCGCGATAGGCCTATATATACGTTACAGTAACGGTAACAGGGGATTTTGTAAAATGCCTCAAATTTTCAGCAATTTGTAAAATCTCAATTCGGCGGGGCTTTACAAATCCCTGAAAAACCAGGATTTTGTAAATTCCTGAAATCTGATGATGAAAATTTGACAGATTGCCTCCGAAAGTGACGAAAATTATCGAAGTTTTGCAAACTACCTGAAACCAGGGATTTTGTAAATCCCTTAAATCTGATGATTACAGGCAATGTGTAAAATCAGGGATTTTTGTGAAATGTCTAGGCAATTTGTAAAATCCCAATTCACTCAGGCACTTTATAGAATCCCGGGATATAAAAAACCAGCGATTTGGCTGCGTGTCCGACACATGTCCGCCGGCTTACTTTTCAAGTCATGTGGTCGGGGACGTGACTTGTTTGTTCCCTTCCCCTTAGGAGCCTAAATAGAGCTTTGAGTTATTCGCGGCGGATTGTCAATTAATAAGAATAAATAAATAAATCAATAAAATAAATAAATAAATAAATATAATTAAATTTATTTATTTAATCAATTAATTTATTAATTAAATTTAATATATAAAAAAAATTTAAAAATAAATAAATACAAATGAATAATTAATTAATTAAATTATTAATTATCTAATTAATTAAATGATTTAAATAATTAAAAAACCAATTTATTTATTCATATAATTTTTTTTTTATTTATTTTTTATTTAATCAATTAATTAATTTATTAAAATTAATTAATTTAAAAATTAATTAAATTAATTAATTAATTGAATAAAAAAAAAAAAAAAAAAAATAAATAAAATTTTTAAAATAAAATAAAAATAAATAAATCAATCAATTTAATTATCTAATTAACTAAATTTATTTATTTAATCAATAAATAAATAAATTTAATTTACCTTATTTATTTAATTAATTAATTAAATTAATTTATTTAATCAATTAATTAATTAAATAAATTTAATATATAAATAAAAACAATAATAAATAAAATTAAAATAAATAAAGATAAAAATTATTAATTAATTAATTAAATTATTAATTATCTAACTAATTAAATTATTCAAATAATTAAATTTATTTATTCATATAATTATTTATTTAATTTTATTTTTTTGTTTAATCAATTAATTAAATTTAAATAATTAATTTATTGATTGCATAAATAAATTTAATTAATTAAATAATTAAATTTATTTTTTACCTATTTATTTTATTTTATCTGTTTGTTTATTTATTTATTTATTAAATTTAATTAATAAAATTAATTGATTAAATAAATAAAATTTGTTAACTAATTATTTAATTAATTAATTAAATTAATTAATTAATTGATTAAATAAATAAATTTAATTATATTTATTTATTTATTTATTTGATTGATTTATTTATTTATTCTTATTAATTGACAATCCGCCGTGACAACTCAAAGCTCTATTTAGGCTCCTAAGGGGAAGGGAACAAACAAGTCACGTCCCCGACCACATGACTTGAAAATAGCCGGCGGACATGTCGGACACGCAGCCAAATCCCTGGTTTTTATATCCCGGGATTCTATAAAGTGCCTGAGTGAATTGGGGATTTTACAAATTGCCTAGACATTTCACAAAATCCCTGATTTTACACATTGCCTGTAATCATAAGATTTAAGGGATTTTACAAAATCCCTGGTTTTTTCAGGTAGTTTGTAAAACTTCGATAATTTTCGTCACTTTCAGGCAATCTGTCAAATTTTCATCATCAGATTTCAGGGAATTTACAAAATCCCTGGTTTTTTCAGGGATTTTGTAAAGTGCCCGAGTGAATTGGGGATTTTACAAATTGCCTAAAATTTCAGGCATTTTACAAAATCCCTGATTTTACATATTGCCTGTAACATATATACGTTTGAAGGGAAACCATTAAGGCGAATGCAGTAATGGGTTGAATTACTTCGGCTGCCTTTGCACGTTATATGGAGATATGTAGAGTAGTAGTCGGAGTTGTAGATTGGGTCCTTTGTTCGCCCCAGGGCGCTTTGATTCTTCTCAGGGGTTGGAGGGGGAGGGGTTGTAAGTGGTGAAAGAATTGGGTAGATATTTCAAAGGATGATGGGTTGGATGTCCTTTTTGGGTTCGCCTTAGCTTTGGGGTATGAATATACATGTATCTATGTATGTATCTATGTATGTGTTTATGTACGTATGTAGGTAGGTAGGTAGGTATGTAGGCGTGCATGTATGTATGTATAAGCATGTGTGTATGTATATTTAGATATGTTTAGGCGTATGTATGCATGTATGTGTATGCATTTATGTGTATGCATTTATGCATTTATGTACATTATGTATGTAGGTATTATTATTATTATTATTATTATTATTATTATTATTATTATTATTATTATTATTATCATCATCATCATCATCATCATCATCATCATCATCATCATCATCATCATAATCATCATCATCATCATCATCTTCATAATCATCATCATCATCATCATCATCATCATCATCATCATCATCATCATCATCTCATCATCATCATCATCATCATGTCAAGATACTTAATGTGATGCCTTTCAGGTGACTCTCAAAATCTCTGGGGTGTAGCCTACTGTTAAATAAAATACGGTGAAAACTGCAACTTACCACAGCCATCTCATGTTTCTCTTTGTTAACCCGTGACGTCAAACAATTGATCAAAGGTCAAAAACAATGCGAAGGAATTCACCTATATCTATTTTCATAATGTCTGATGTTTGTATCTCCATAATCAGGAAGCCTCGTATGTTTGGTAACTCTATTTGGCACTAAAAATTTACGAGGTAGGCCTATACGCAATAGTCTAGCGCTTAACGTGCTGGACTGTGAAAAGAGAGGAAAATTGACTCACAAAACGAACAAAGGTAAATCTGGAAATCACAACTATTTCACGCTTCACTTTGAAAACCGGCGACGTCAAAGGAGGAATCAAAGACAAGTCGAAGGAATTCAAGCCTACCTATTGTCAGAATGTTTACGTTTACCGTAAAGCCGATACCTGCTTGTTTTCGGCGGTCCCGGAAAACCCGGGCCATGTTCTCCACAGGTTTCTTCCTCCAAAAAAGCTGTTGGCCTATTCCCTTCGACCCCGGTCACATGACCGTGTTTTACCTTTAGCTAATCATAATAAGTCTTATGAAAAAAACTTTTATAGTTAGAATGCTTTATTCATATTGACTATGGATTGTTTATTGTTTATTATATATGATGTATGTACACCAGAATGCGGATTGCAACTGGTTCAATAAAGAATATACTTACTTTTTTATATCTGCATAATTACGGAGCCTCAAATGTTTGGCGACAATTTTGGAACTAACAAGTTTACGAGGTGCGGGATAGTTCCGCTTGCTAATTGACTGTGAGGCGCCATTGTTGCGGTACGGCCGCGTTACGGCGCCATATAAATTGTCGTTATTATTATTATTATTATTATTATTATTATTATTATTATTATTATTATTATTATTATTATTATTATTATTATTATTATTATTATTATAGTCTAGTCGTCAGCGTGTTGTACTGTGAGTCGATAGGTAGGAGGTTCAAATATCTGGCAGAACAGACATTGCGTAATCGTAATCTCCAAACTTCTAAAGCGCCACTCGAAAACCAAGCGCAGGGCACTAGCTTATTCACGAGCGCTGCATTTGTGTCGCGGTTTCTGCTCCACCTGCGCCCCCTATATACAACTCATTCATGACCAGTACACTGACCGTAAACTGTCGGTGGGAAGAGGAGACGGCGAGGGAGACGACTGGCCAGTGGCCACTCGTACTCATATGCCGAGGCTAAGAAAAAACGTCGCTAACGCTTCATACCCATGGCTGCCTCTGGAGCTTAATATAAAGGATTGCTCCTGACAACGTGTGTTTTTTAGAGTTACTGCAGACAGCTTTATGAGATTTGAAAAGCAAGAGTAAGACGGGTGTCGAGTAAGAAAGAAAATCCTATGGTGGGTGGGACGTTTTAGTAGCCGCCGTACGGTGGGTTTCAGCGCTGAATGGGTGACGTTTCAGTTGACAGATGCTCTTGTATAGTTAGCCACAAACCCCTGAATAATATTATATAGGAGTCCTTGAGTTAGCCTGCAGAAATGATCGGTATAGTTCCTCTGCGTGAGACAGGCGCTCGCCCGCTCGACCGCTGTACCCAGTACTACCCACCCTGGATATGTGTTCTTCATAATCTAAATGAAGTACGTGGACAAATAATTTACCTGTGTAATTCTGCATATACTTTACATCTGTCAGTGGAACGGGTCTCTGTTTTAACAGAGGAAATTTAGCATTTCAATGAGACAGAAAGATATGACCGAATGCATCGATCTAACCCTGGTAACGTTATTCAGTTCCACGTATGGTCCAAAGAACGTCCCATGTCTGGGTAGTCAAGGCTGATACGGTAATCGTCAATCTCTAACCGTTAGACAATTTGTATCAAAACCAGAACGCATTCAAGATTTTTTGGTAAGTCAAACTACAGCGTATGTCAGCGAGTTTTGCTTCCTTTTAAATGTTACGCTTACCACTTTGGCAGTTTTCATTTGATGAAGCAATCTAAATGTTCAAACTCATGTCTGGCATTAGCAGCACTTTATGATGTTTAGAACCTTGGTCCAGAGAGAGAGTGAGTGGAACACATTTCACCATCATTTTTCCAGCCCCAGTATAGTTGTAAAAGTCAATGGTGACTGCCAAAATCTTACTACACTTAATGGACATTTGCGCATATACGGTAAATATGATTACTTAGGACAGAGTCAACTCTTGTCTGAAAAGTAAGGATTGGGTAATCTCAAGACTTGTAATTTCCAACCCGAATGTTTGGGGCGCAGTGACCCAAATACAAAACGTTTGGGCAAGACGTTAGTCTTTGGACATTACGACGTGGCCACATTAACCACAAAATCACTTCAGCCATTATTCCATTATTATCAAAAGACAATTGATTTCGTAGTAAGAATGAGATAACGACGTTTCCACCCTATTATTGATATTTTCATGACGTTTTAATTAATTGTGATTGTAATTGCAATCTGGCACTTACAAGAAAAGAATTCATCACTGGTGCACCTCACACATACTGTCGAATAAGACAGTATTCAGGCGTTTGCGAAACTGTGGCAGGTACAAGAACACAGCGCTCGTGAATAAGCTGGTGCCCTGAGCTTTGCCTTCGAGTGGCGCTTTAGAAGTTTGGAGATTACGATTACAATTACAGTTTCTATACTGATCTGTATGACCCTCTCTACCTCGTCTTCGTACTTTTTGTCTAATGCCTTTACCTGTCCGTTTCTTGGTGGCATACTTGATGTTCTCTGTTGGTCACATTCATCTCCTTAATCTCATTTTCAAGTTGTTTATTACTAGCTCGGTTTTACCTTGGTCAATGGATACCGGTCAAAGCTTGGCCTATATTGGTCAAGATGCAGCGAGATACTTTTGTTGGGAACCATTAAAACCATTTAGGCGAATGCAGAGATTAGATGAATAACTGGAGTCTGTGTCGTCGATTTGGTTCTTTGTTCGCCACAAGGAGTTTTGATTCTTAAAAGGGTTGGAGGGTCAAGGAGAATGCGAAGGAACTCACTTATTTCTATTGTCAGAATGTCTATGTTTGATTATCCATAATTTCTCGAGAGCCTCATTTGTTTGAACACTATATTTGGCACTAATTTCTGAGGTGTGTTAAAGTGTACTGGTTAGTGTGATAGACTGTGACTAGAGAGAGGTCGGGGTTCAAATCCCCGCCAGGACACCAAAATCTGTGTCCAGGGTTCGGCTGCACCTGCAGCGTCCATAGCCAAGGCGGATATTATGAGTACACTGACCGCACACTCTCGAATGGAAGATGGAACGGCGATGGCTGCCTCTGGAGCCCAAGTGACTCTCCTGATAATTTTCATATATCATATGGTTCTCTGAGACAGCTTTAGTCGAATTGAAAAGTAAGAATAAGACGGTTGTCGAGTAAGAAAGGAAATCCTTTGGTGGGACGTTTCTAAAGAGTAATCGTCGTTCGATGAGCTTCAGCGATTAAATTGGTGACGTTTCAAATGACATATGCTTTTGTAGTTAAGCCAGAAATTATAGGCAGCTCCTGTGCGTTGGGACTCTCCCTACCACGCTGTACTCACCAGGGATCGTGGATTTCATAATCTAAATGAAGTCCGTGGACAAATAACATTACATACCTGTGTAATTCTGCATTCTTACATGCATATGCCATTGGAACGAATCTCTATTTTAACAGAGAAAATCTAGCATTTCAAGAAGACAGAAAGATATGACCGAATTCGTCGATCTAACCCTGGTAACGTTGATCAGTTCCACGTATGCCCCAGGGATAGTCCCATGTCTGGGTTATCAAGGCCGATGCGGTAATCGTCAATCTCTAACCGTTAGACAATTTGCATCAAATCCAGAACGCATTCAAGAGAATATTTTGTAAGTCAAACTACAGATGGTATGACAGCGTGTCTTGCTTGCTTTTATATGTTACACTTACCGCTTTGACAATTTTCATATGATGAGGCAATCTAAATATTCAAGCTCATGTCTGGCATTAGCAACACTTTATGATGTTTAGAACCTAGGTCCAGAGAGAGTGAGTGGAATCTATTTCACCATCATTTTACCACCCCCATTATAGTTTTAACAGTCACTGGGAAAGCCAAATTCTAACAACACTTAATGGTTTTTTGTGTGTGCAAACGGTAAATATGATTAGTAATAAGATAGATTCAACTCTAGTCTGTAAAGTAAGGATAAGATAACCTGAAGACTGGTAATTTCCAGTCCAAATGTTGGGACGCAGTGACCCAAATACAAAACGTTTGGACAAAACGTTAGTCTTTGGACATTACGACGTGGCCACATTAACCACAAAATCACTTCAGCCATTATTCCATTATTATCAAAAGACAATCGATTTCGTAGTAACAATGAGATAACGACGTTTCCACCCTATTGTTGATATTTTTATGACGTTTCATTAATTGTGATTTTAACTGCAATCTGAAATTTCTAAAGCGACACTTCAAGAAAAGAATTCATCACTGGTGCACCTCACACAAACTGTCGAATAACACTGTAATTGTAATTTGTATTTGAACATTTGCATAGCGCCACTCAGAGATTCAGAGGCGCTCCCGACCCAGGGTTCTAACAAAATAAGATAGTCTTCAGGCGTTTCCGAAACTGTGGAAGGGACAAAAACACAGCTTCTATACTGTCCTAATTCATTGATCTGTATGATCCTCTATACCTCGTCTTCGTGCTTTTGTCTAATGCCTTTATCTGTCAGTTCTTGATGTCATACTTGATTTTCTCTGTTGGACATAATGCTCACCTTAATCTCATTTTCAAGTTTGTTATTACTAGGTCGCTTTTACCTTGGTCTAATGATGCCAGTCAAAGATTTGCCTATTATTGGAGAAGATGCAGCGATATGCATTTGCAGGAAACCATAAAACCATTTATCAATAGAGTGGATGAATAACTGGAGTCTGTGTCGTCGATTTGGTTCTTCGTTCGCCCAAAAGAGTTTTGATTCTTAAAAGGCGTTGGCGTGGAAGTGGGTTGTAATTGTGAGTGAACGATTTGCTGAAAGTCCCAGCACAGTAACCGTCTCAGGGCAAGAGACTCAATCCGTGGAACAAACGTTTTACCAGGCTAGCGCTTCATCCAACTGTCTCCCATGTAGGTGTCTTTCTGTATCAGGTTTTTGTGTGTTTGTGTTCATGTATGTATCACTGCAATTAATGTGGTGCCCTTCCTGTGATTCATAAGATCTCTCTCTGGGGTGTACTGTTCGATGAACAACGGTAAAGTCACAAATTACCACAGCAATTTCATGTTTCTCTTTTTTAACCCATACAGTTGGAAGGTAACTAGATAATTCAAAGGAGTTCATCTATTTCTATTTTCAGAATGTCTATGTTTGAATATCCCGAAGTAGAGAGCCTCATTTGTGGAGTGACTATTATTTAACACATTATTTCTTAGGTGCGCGATATTCTACTGGTTAGCGTGCAGGACTGTGACTAGAGAGGTCGGGGGTTCAATTCCCCGCCAGGACACCAAAATCTGTGTCCAGAGTTCGGCTGCACCTGCGTCCACACTCCAAGGCAGCTATTATGAGTACACTGACCGCACACTCTCGGTTTGGCTCATGGTCTATCCCTACCGCTATATACTCTTGAGCCTAAGGGACTACTCCTAACAACGAGTGTTTTTATACATATTATGTTTTTGAGACAGCTTTAGTCGAATTGACAAGTAAACATAAGACGGGTGTCGAGTAAGAAAGGAAATCCTTTGGGGGGGACGTTTTAGAGGTCGTCGTACGGTGGGTGTCAACGATGAATCGGTGAATATTTACTGACAGATGATCTTTTTGGTCAGCGCAGAAATTATCGCAGTTCCTCATGCGTGGGTCAAGCACGTGCTCGTCCCGACCGCTGCTATAAGCTTACTCACCAGGGATAGGGGACTTCATTATCTAAATGAAGTCCGTGGACAAATGCTGTGTATTTCTGCATTCTTTTCATCTGCCAGTGGGACGAATCTCTGTCAACAGAGGAAATTTAGCATTTGAAGAAGATGATCGAATTCGTCGATCTAACCCTGGTAACGTTGGTCAGTTCCACGTATGGTCCAAAGAACGTCCCATGTCTGGGTAGTCAAGGCTGATGCAGTAATCGTCATTCTCTAACCGTTAGACAATTTGCATCAAATCCAGAACGCATTCAAGAAAGTGTTGTGTAAGTAAAGTTTTGACGTGCTATGCCACGCTTTTGCTTTCTTTTATACGCTACGCTTACCGTTTTGACAATTTTCATTCGACGAGGAAATATAAATTTTCAAGCTTATGTCTGGTATTAGCAGAACTCTATGATGTTTAGAACCAGCGTCCATAGAGAGTGCGTGGAACCTATTTCACCATCATTTACCAGCCCCATTATAGTTTTAAAAGTCACTGGCGAATGCCAAATTCGTACTACACTTAACGGGCATTTGTAAATAGGGTAAACATGATTACTTAGGATAGAGTCAACTCTAGTCTGAAAAGTAATGATATGATAATATCAAGACTGGTAATTTTCAATAAAATACGGGTCGCAGTGACCCAATAAAAAATTTGGCAAAACGTTAGTCTTTCGACATTTCAACGTGGTCACATTAACCGCAAAATCACTTCCGCCATAATTCGATTATTATCAAAAGACAATTGATTTCGTATAGTAACAATGAGATACGACGTTTCCACCCTGTTATTGAAATTTTTATGACGTTTAATTAATTGTGATTTTAAAAGTAATCTGATATTTTAAAAGCGACATTTTTCAAGTGAAGAATTCATCAATGATGCATCTCACATAGACCTGTGAAATTACTGTCGATATATTCAGTCGTTTGCGAAACTGTGGAAGGAACAAAATGCACAGCTTCCATGCTGTCCTGATCGCTGATCTGTATAACCCTCTCTACCTCGTCTACGTACTTTTTGTCTAATGCCTTTATATGTAAGTTCTTTGGTTCCCAACTTGATGTTCTCTGTTGGTTGCATTCCTCTCCTTAACCTCATTTTAAAGTTAGCTAATACCAGCTCGCTTTTACCTAGGTCTAAGCGATACCAGTGAATGATTTGTCAATAATATTATGTGACCAAAGGGATAAATATGAGTCACATGTCGGAAGTTTTAGAATATGAGTATTTTGCATATTCTTGAAGACTACATTTTGTGCTTTCAAATGACACCAAAACTTTGGTTCTACCTTATTTTTTGACAAAGTTACGAATGATTATGTGCCCAATAATTGGATTTTTTAATGATGTTAATATATAATCACAGAAAATAAAACACCTGTAATCTCATTTTCAAGTTGGTTATTACTATAGGTCGCTTTTACAATGGTCTAAAGATGCCAGTCAAAGATTTGCCTATTATTGGAGAAGATGCAGCTATATGCATTTGCAGGGAACCATAAAACCAACTAGGCGAACGCATAGAGTGAATAAATAACTGGAGTCTGTGTCGTCGATTTGGTTCTTTGTTCGCCCAATAGAGTTTTGATTCTTAAAAGGCGTCGGCGGGGAAGTGGGTTGTAATTATTGTGCAGTGAACACATTTCTGAAAGTCCCAGCAGAGTAACCGTCTCAGGGCACAATACATATACATAATATATTTGTAAGAGACTCAATCCGTGGAACAAACGTTTTACCAGGCTATAGCGCTTCAGCCAGACTGTCTCCCATAACTAGGTGTCTTTCTGTATCAGGTTTGTGTGTGTTTGTGTACATGTATGTATCACTACAATTAATGTTGTGCCCTTCCTGTGATTCATAAGATCTCTCTCTCTGGGGTGTACTGTTAGATGAACAACGGTAAAGTCACAAATTACCACAGCAATTTCATGTTTCTCTTTTTTAACCCATACAGTTGGAAGGTAACTAGATAATTCAAAGGAGTTCATCTATTTCTATTTTCAGAATGTCTATGTTTGAATATCCCTAAGTAGAGAGCCTCATTTGTGGAGTGACTATATTTAGCACAAATTTCTTAGGTGCGCGATATTCTACTAGTTAGCGTGCATGACTGTGACTAGAGACGTCGGGGTTCAACTCCCCGCCAGGACACCAAAATCTGTGTCCAGAGTTCGGCTGCACTTGCGTCCACACTCCAAGTAAGCTGTTATGAGTATTTGAGTACACTGACCGCACATTCTCGGTTGGAAGACGGAACGGCCATGGCTCATGGTCTATCCCTACTGCTATATACTCTTAAGCCTAAAGGGACTGTTCCTGACAACGTGTGTTTTTATAGATTTTATATGGTTCTTTCAGACAGCTTCAGTAGAATTGAAAAGCAAGAATAAGATGGGTGTTGAGTAAGAAAGGAAATCCTTTGGGGAAAAGTTTTATTAGACGTCGTACGGTGAGTTCCAACGTTCAATTGGTGACGCTTCAATTGACAGATGGTCTTTTGGTCAGTGCAGAAATTTGTCGGAAGCTCCTGAGCGTGGAAAAAACATCATGGTCTATCCCAACCGCTATACTCACCAGGGATCGTGGATTTCATAATCTAAATGAAGTCCGTGGACAAATACTTTTTACCTGTGTATTTCTGCATCCTTTACATCTGTCAATGGAACAGATGGATCTCTGTTTTAACAGAGGAAATCTAGCATTTGAAGAAGATCATTGAATTCGTCGATCTAACCCTGGTAACGTTGGTCAGTTCCACGTATGGTCCAAACAACGTTCCATGTCTGGGTAGTCAAGGCTGATGCTGTAATCGGCAATCTCTAACCGTTAGCCAATTGGCATCAAATCCAGAGCGCATTCAAGAAAGTGTTTTGTATGTCAAGTTTTGACAAATGCAAGTGTGTTTTGCTTGCTTTTATATGTTACGCTTATCACTTTGGCAGTTTTCATTCGATGAAGCAATCTAAATGTTCAAACAGATTCAATTTCAAGCCTGACTGGGTGGAATCCATTTCATCATTATTTTACCTGCCCATTATTTTTTTAAGTGACTGCCAGATTCTTACTACACTTAATGAGCATTTGTACATGCGATAAATATGATTTTTTTTAGGATCGAGTCAACTCTAGTCTGCAAATTAAGGATACGGTAATCTCAAGACTTGTAATTTCCAGTTCAAATGTTGGGGCGCAGTGACCCAAATATAATCGTACGAGCAATACGTTAGTCTTAGGACATTACAACGCGGCCACATTAACCACCAAATCCCTTCAGCCATTATTTCATTGTTATCAAAAGACAATTGGTTTCGTATAATATGGTAACAATGAGATAACGTCGCTTCCACCCTATTGTTGATATTTTATGACGTTTTAATTAATTGTGGTTGCTATTTTAATCTGACATTGATATTGCGCCACTTCAAGAAAAATACTCACCCGCGACGCTTCTGACCCGAATCAGTGAAATTGCTGTCGAATAACTAAGATTTCAGTCGTTTGCGTAACTGTGGAAGGGACGAACTGAGTAGCTCGAACCACAGCTCCCGAGAAAGGCTGTTCCTGCTGTTGGGTCCAACACAGGCAAGGCTTCTGGACTGAGCTGTAGCGCATGCATAGGCCTACGTCAGGACTCAGGAGTCCATGCATGGGCAGCCGACCGAAGGGTGCCACGACCCGGGACCGAGGAAATTGAAATGCAGGAATCCCTTATGCATGATGGAGCAGGGCCAATAAGACAATTGCGCAAAAATGGTCAGGATCTTCAACTGAATACGCGGCTGGAGGTGTAGCCTGTTCAAACTATCTCTCATAACGGAAGCTAAATGGCCAAACCGGGGGACACATCCAATAAGATGGTCTGCAGAGGTGCTACATAGTTCCCCGAATGTACAAATTAATTGTTGCGTTTGTGTCAACGAGTTTGTGTAATAAATGAATAGTCGTAGTAGTATAGCATGCCATATATTGATGATTAAAAACTCTAAGGTGGTGGGCATTATTAACGCACTCAAGTGGAAGATGCCTTCTGGAATCCTAAGGAATTTATATAATTCGCTTATGCTGCCCTACCTAGCGTACTGTACTACTGCCTGGGCTGGAGGCTCTCCAAAATTCGCCTTAAACCTATTTTTTTACTCCAGAAGCGATTGATTAGAATCATTGCGGGTGTACATTACCTTGCCCATAGTTCCCCACTATTCAAGTCTCTCAATTTACTCTCCATATATGATATTTATCGACATCAACTGGCTACTCTTATGTATAGGCATCAGACGGATCTTCTTCCTCCCATATTTAAATTTTTTTTCACAACTAATTCTGACTCCACCGATATAAAACAGCAAGGATACGTCCATAAAGTACGTCACGCTCCAGGGGGATTTAAGAAAGTGTGACAGTTTGTGACAGGGGCAGGGTCAGGCCATGTGACGTCACACATTTAAATTTTATTTATAGTTTATTTTTTATTTTTTGGCAGATTTCATAGCTTTAAAATTAATTTTCAAAAATTTTCAGAAACATTTTTATTAGTTTTATGTCAAAATAGCATGAAATGGTATCAATGAATGAAAACGTCACGATTCCTCTCCAGGAGCGCTGTAATATGCTGTTGCGAGGCCTTGTTTATGTATTAGCCTTGCTTTCGGAAGTATTTTGGTTTCTATGTTGAAAGTGTGACGTACTTTAGGGGGGTCCGAGTTTTGTGACAGTTTGTGACAGGGGAGGGGCTCAAAATCGTCAAAAATAGCGTGACGTACTGTTCAATAACAATGACGATTATCGATCTGCTTTATCTAGAATTGGGATCGCTCTTCCTCGCTTCGTATCACGGGTCCCAAACTATGGAATTCTATTGATCCTTCTGTACGATCTGCCCTTTCTCTTTCATCCTTCAAATATACTTTTAAATCCTTATTGGTCTCCCAGTACTCCTAAATTATCCTACTTTACTCGAAACTAATTTTGTTGACTTCTAGTGTTCCTTTTCCTGATGTAGCCTTTCTGTTTTTGGTTCTTACCCACCGTATACACCCATCTAGTTTTCCTACCTATGGGGATGACTCGATAAGCACTTTGTGCTTCTTCTCCTCATTAGTTATTATTCTATCGTTTATGAACTGATGTATCTTATCATTGCACTGTTTATACAATACACATTAACTTGTCTAGTTATCATTTCTGAACATTGTTTTAATGTATGTTATGTTTCTTCTATTGAGTTCTTGCTGTTCACTGATTCAAATAAATAAATATAAAAAAAATATAAATTAAATATATACTCTATCCGATGCGTTACAAGGTATAACAGTTACTGTCAGTAGTGAGAATTTCTTATTCTTGGAAAGGACGACACTGCAAATTGAGAAGAATGAAACCATTTTCAGAGCAGACATTTTTTCGAGATTTCTGCTTCATCTGCGCCCCTATAGCCAACTCAGCATATATAATGAATACACTGACCGTAGTACACTGTCAGTGGGAAGATGAGACGGCGAGAGAGAGGACTGGGAACCCGCCCTCGTATTGCAAGGCTAAGAAAATGAAATCCATAACTTCACGATGAGCAGAGATAGTTGCATCGCAAATAGCAGTGATTTATGTACCATTAAATAGCCATATAATATATTTATATTTTCATATTATATGTGGCTAAATCGCTAAATATGCACTTGAATAGCCGCATGCTTTCTATATATGAAATCTGGTTATTCAGTAATATATATAATTATATGCAATAATACTCGTGTCTGTACTGAATATTCCGTATAAATATATGGACTTCTGCAATCTCTTAGATGCGTCTCGAAGCGACAAAACAGAATCTGCTCCTGAACGAATTCTTGTCTCATTCATATGCGCAGCGCTTTGTAATCCGCAATCACCATTTGTCATTCATTCATTCGTTCGTTGTGTTAATCTGTCTTCCATTCTTTCTTTCGATCCATCCATCCATCTTTCGTTTTATGAGCTTTGCGAGTCCATCGTAATTGGCGATAATTCGTAATCGCAGTCTCTGCTTTGGTCTCTGTCTCCCTGTCTCTCTCTCACCGTCTCTGCCTAACTCTCTCTGTCTCTCTGTCTCTATGTCTCCCTATGTCTCTGTCTATCTGTCTGTTTCTGTCTTTTGTTTTCTCTCCCTTTCTCTGTCTCTTTAGAAACGTCAACTGATAGACGTGGTTCAAAGAATCTCAACGTCAATATTGTCGGCAATTAATAACAAATGACCATACCACGTGCACCGCTGCATATTTTATACAAAATACCTTTTCACATAATTATTTATATAGACTATACACCTATTTATTCATATATATATTGACATATTTATACATTTGTATATGTAAAATGTATATTATTATTTTTTTGCCCCGAGGTAAGCATGATCCCTCAGATTTATTATTATTATTATTATTATTATTATTATTATTATTATTATTATTATTATTATTATTAAATTACTACTAATTATTAATTAATTAATTAAATTTGTAACGGGCGCACGTTCACGCCGAAGTGTGAATCTGAATACACGCACAATTATATTCAACAAACGATGACATACCACGGCATTTTAACACGTTATCATGTAAATGTCTGAATGACTGACTGACTGACAGAGAGAGTGAGAGACCATACTATACTGACATTTTTTACAATTACGCAGCATTACATTACGTGTGAGCGTCGTTTGGCTTTATGTGGCGCGAGTGTGTGTGTGTTCGTCGGGTAAGGTTGGATGTCGTGATGCGAGAGATTGTTCTAATTAGCGTTGCCGCTAAAGCAGATTAAGTGACGCCTTCTTCTTCTCTGCCGCTGTCGACCACACAACAGAGATTAATGATTAATTGAGCACACGACATCAATGGATCCCTTCTATGATGCAAGGCCAGACGCAGGCAGACGGACAGACAGACAGACAGACGGATGGACAGAGAGACAGAGAGACTGACAGACATAAAGACAGACAGTAAGACAGACAGTAAGACATACAGTAAGACAGACAGAAAGACAGAAAGACAGACAGACAGACAGACGGACGGACATACAGACAGAAGGACATAAAGATAGACAGACAGACGGACAGAGAGATGGAAAGACAGACGGACGGACAGACAGACATAAATACAGACAGGCGGATGGACAGACAGATAGACGGACAGACAGACAGACAGACAGACTAGAAAGACAGACGGACGGGCAGACGTGACATAGCGTTCTTCTGACTGTGCTGTCGCACCAGACTTACAGAGGACAATGACGGATGGACACACGACATCAATGGCAGGCAGGCTATGATGCAAGGCCAGACGTTGGCAGACGGACAGACAGATAGACAGACAGATACACAGACAGACACTGAGACTGACAGACATAAAGACAGACAGTAAGACGGGCAGTAAGACATACAGTAAGACAGGGACAGAAAGACAGAGAGACAGACAGACAGACAGAGGAGGACATACAGACAGAAGGACATAAAGATAGACAGACAGACGGACAGAGAGATGGAAAGACAGACGGACGGAGAGACAGACAGAAATAGAGACAGGCGGATGGACAGACAGATAGACAGACAGACAGACAGAAAGACAGACGGACGGGCAGACGGACATAGCGTTACCCAGACATAACATAAAGGCAGCCAGCAAAGACGGACAGACGGATGGACAGACAGACAGGCAGGCAAAAGGACACACAGTTGAACAGGCACACAAACAGATAGACATACAGATACAGAGACAGGCACTGGTAATCTGGTGATACATGCACATAGAGACAGAGATATACGGGCAGTCTGACAAATAGGTGGAGGCAGGGACGAGCAGAGACGGAGACAGGCGCAGGCAGAGAAGGAGGCAGACAGAGAGAGATAAGAGACAAACAGAGAGACAGAGAGAGAGACATATACAGAGAGACAGAGAGAAAGAGAGAGAGAGAGAGAGAGAGAGAGAGAGAGAGAGAGAGAGATATAACGAGATAACGAGAGAGAGACAGAGAGAGAAAGAAAGACACAGACAGACAGACAGACAGACAGAAGGACATGCACAGACAGGAGTGTATAGGGAACGCTTGAAGCATATTAAACTCACCCGATGTCTATTGATCAGAGCATTGGCCTTTTATCGGCTTTGGCTGCACTGACCTCACTATACGAACAAGAGCACAATGAAAGACCCTAGACAGAGAGAGAGAGAGAGAGAGAGAGACAGACAGAGAGACAGAGACAGACAGACAGACAGACAGACAGACAGACCGACAGAGAGAAAGAGAAAGAGAGACCAATGGAGAGAGACAGAGACAGACAGACACACAGAGACAGACAGAGAGAGAGAAAGAGAGACAGAGAGAGACAGACAGACACACACACAAACACACACATACACCAATGCATATCCACATGCACACACACCTACACACACACACACACACACACACATACACACACTCACACAAGAATTTATATCACATTATTAACATGCTTCACGTGTCTATCCTGTATATGTATTATCTCTGTATATATTCATAAAAATACATTCTATACGTCATCTTAATAAAGGCGCTTTATAAATGCGTGTAGAAGCATGGAGGTACATCGACGAACAAAGGCCAATATATTATTGAGTTTAATGTCTGACGGTCGTACAGACACTTTAATGTGTCCTCTGCGCCGAGATGAATGGCTAGCGATGATTTATTAGACAGGCACTGCAGTTCCCGGCGCGAAACATTAAACTCGCCTTTATTATCGCTCAGACAAAGAGGCGCTATATGAAAATTCCAGGTGGATAGATAATTAACTAGTGGAGACGCCCGCACACTACTGCGTATGTTTGTATGTATGTATGCTTTGTATTATTTGTGTGTATGTAAGTCTGTATGTATGTGTGTGTATGTCTGCATGTATGTGTGTATGTATTAGTGTATGTGTGCATGTTTGATATGAATAAATTTATTGGTGATGATGATAATGAGGAGGAGGAGGAGGAGGAGGAGGAGGAGGAGGAGGAGGAAGGAGGAGGAGGAGGAGAAGAAGGAGGAGGAAAAGGAGGAGAAGGAGGGAGGATGATGATGATGGAGGAGGAGGAGGAGGAGGAGAAGGAAGAGGAAAAGGAGGAGAAGGAGAGGAGGGAGAAGGAAGAGGAGAAGGAGAAGGAGAGAGGAGAAGGAGGAGGGAGGAGAAGGATGGGAGGAGAAGGAGAAGGAGGAGAAGGAGGAGGAGGAGAAGAAAAAGGAGAAGGAGGAGAAGGAGGAGGAGGAGAAGGAAGTAGGAGAAGGAGGAGAAGAGGTGGAGGAGAAAGAAGAGGAGACGGAGGAGAAGTAGGAGGAGGAGAAGGAAGAGGAGAAGGAGAAGGATGAGGAGGAGAAGGAGAAGGAGGAGAAGGTGGAGAAGGAGAAGGAGGAGAAGGAGAGAAGGAAAAGGAGGAGGAGAAGGAGAAGGAAAAAAAAAAAGTGGGATGATGACGACTTTGAATAACAACAGCAACTTTAATCCATAAATGGACCTGCGCATTTCGCTTATCTGATGTGAATAATGATTTCTAGTAAACATATATATATAATAGAATTTATATATATATATATTTATATACACTAGAAATCATTATGTATATATGTATATATGTATGAAGTCGTTTCGTGGCTGGGTGAATGTGGGGTCGGTTCGGAATGGTAGTGGAACGGATCCGTTGAATCAATCTTGAGTGGCTAATCTCGAATGGGATCTGATCTGCAGTTGACATATCGGCAGATTTATCTCGTTGACTGATGGTCGTCGCCCGTAGACGACGTCTCCTTCTCCCATCTCCTCAGACGATGCAGACGACCACCGTCCTCTGCAGTCGACCATCTGCGACTACTGCCCTGTCAATCATCTCTGAAGGCAACAGACACTTCGGTGTGCACGTTAGTCAATGCAAGCGGTCGTCTACGGCTGACAGACATTTGTGTTTACAATTATGGAGGCAATTATACTTTAATTGTTGGTTCTGCCCTGGCGCGCATCGGGAGATATGTCTTCCAGTTTCTAGTCAACCTGGTCGGTGATCGCTGCGCTCTTCTAGCCGTGGAGATATCCCGTGCCGCGTTCCCGAACTTCAACTCGGCTCATCGTACCTTATGTAATGGACCATCTTAATGGAACAGTCTTCCATTGCATTTGCGCTCTGTTGAACTCATCCCTGTGCAGGAAACATTCTCAGCTCAGATCGTGCCTTCTCATTTTTGCATTATTAAGGACATACATCTTAGCGGAATAGTCTTCGACGATTTGCATTTACGCTCAGTTGCACGTCGGCCCTATAGGTGGCGGTGTTGGGGATGGTTGTCATGTTGCTGGTGGTGGTAGAACAATTGATTAGATAATAATGGATTAGATAAGAATATAGATTAGATTGCAATGAGCTGTTTATGCATTATCATCGTTTTGGCCACACTAGAATTATACCGTGGCCCTTCATTGCTGCGATGACTGCCTATCTTTCTTTCTGCGATGGAGGGAGACATTTCCTTGTTCATCTTGATGCGGGCTGCGGATGCTGGTTGTGTATCATTAGTCATATTTGTAGTCTGTCGTCAACGGTTGTCGCTCTCTTGCATGGGCGCCATCTATTCAGAGGCCTACATAAGTGCACAGTGTCTACTGCCGCTATATAAATACAAGGAAAGAAGCAAGTTAATAATCGGAACATTTCAAAGTAGCATCTCCTCTTGGCAGCCACGGTTTTATCAGTTATTAGAACATTATGTGAGATATTTTAAAGCCAGGTTTGCTTCATAGAATTGTATTCTAAACTGATCTATATATTTCTAATAGTAATATCGTTATCGTGATCTCGAAATTTACACAGCGCCCAAAAAAACTGAAGTCGCGGGAATCAGTCTATTCATAGGTGCTTAATCATAACAGAATCGATAGGCAGAGGTCAGGATAATCGTAATCGTCAATCTCGTTTATTGATTCAACAGCAGCCCAAAAATTAAAGTCAGTCATAGCGGTAACCTGCTTGATGCCGTCAACAGGACAGCCCTAAAGGATCAAATAATCAGGCAGGGCTGCCCCTTTTCCACATTACATTTACTGATAGCAAGACGATTTTTATGATCATATGGTTGTAGAAAATTCAACTTAAATAACACTGTTAGGGGCTAAATCATAGCCAAACAACTAAATAATAAAACATAATAATAATACTAGTGCTAATACTGATCATATTACTACTAATACTGATACCAATAATACTAATACTAATGCTGATACTAATTGTGATACCAATACCGAGACTAATACTATAACTGGTAGTAATTCTGATACTAATACTGATACTAATACGACTACTGATACTAATACGACTACTGATACTAATACTAATACTGATACTAATACAATATTGATACTAATACTGATACTAATACTAATACTGATACTAATAATGATACTAATTCTGATACTAATACTGATAGTAATACAATACTAATACTTATTCTAATAAAACACTGATACTAACGACTTCTATAGCGCCGTTATGATAATGCCCAAGACATCACCCGATAATCGCTTCATGTAAAATTACCATAATAAATCATAAACTATTGGAAAACAAACCAGGTCGAAACAACCTAACATACCTCCCCCAACGTGTTCCAAACACCAAACAACCTCTGTATTTTCAGGTTCGTCTGGCGCTATAAAAATCCTGCCTGGCGTGAGTTGAAAGCCCCTAGTCATCGCAGCGCCAATCCTTCGCTCTCTTCCCTCATAAGACTTTCACCAACTCGTCATTCGACGCCATCATTTTTTCTTTTTCCGAGCGTCTCCTTAATCCGAACCAAGTTTCCGCTTTTTCCTCGGTGCGCCAAATACCGTGGCACCGTGGGAATATCTCCGCGGTCCGTTTGCGCTGTTAGTACTCTCATTAATCATCGCTTCTAAACGGATAGCGGTCAATTCGCAGCTGGACTTCGCAAAATGTCATTTCCCGCTAGGTAGGCTACCGCTAGATGCGGTTGTTAGTCGCGCCCGTATCGGTCTCAATTACTAGCGGGAGCTATGACATGCGTTACTGGTTAGCGAGAACGATCACCTCGCACGCTGCGTCTGCCATCTGGCATGCTAGGCAGGCGGAAGGAAGGATCGAAGAAAGGAAGAAAGGGAAAGGAAGAAAGGAAGAAAGCCATGATGGAACGCCGTTTCATCTAAAATGCACGAGTTAATGTTTTATTAAACGCGCATTTTTGCGGCGCAACACAATATCCTATAGCCCGTGCAACGCTCTGATCATTGACCTATATATGTGACCTATATAGGCCCTATGTTTACGCATGTGTATTATGCATGACATGTGCGTGCATATATGACTACATATAGGTATGAACGCTTTATACTACGAATTTTCAGATCATCACCATCAGTTCCTGAGACCAGCCATTTGACGGTGATGGGTACGAATAAGTGAATCCATTGTCCTCGGTCAATTGTCAAGTCCATTGCTCCCCTTAGTGTTAGTCCAAGTGATGTTATGTCCTCAGTTATATTATCTATCCAGCGTAGTCGCGCCCGTGTCGGAAAAGGAAACAAAGGCAGACCGCCTTTGTTTCCTTTTCCGTCGAACCTTGCACATGGTGGCGGTGCATTGTGTGGGATTCGGTCAACTGTATCGTATGGAATTCGGTCAATTGTGTGGGATTCGGTCAACTGTGTCGTATGGAATTCGGTCAAGTGTGTGGGATTCGGTCAACTGTATCGTATGGAATTCGGTCAATTGTGTGGGATTCGGTCAACTGTGTCGTATGGAATTCGGTCAAGTGTGTGGGATTCGGTCAACTGTATCGTATGGAATTCGGTCAGCGGTGTGGGATTCGGTCGACTGGAGTTTCTTTCTTCAGATAGATACGTCGAAATACAGTTCTTCATAAGTTGTCAGGCTGTAGTTCATTCGTCGAGTTGAAGCGATTGAAGTTCTTTTAAGGAATTGGAAGATCATGTAGATAGGGTGTCTAATTTAACCTATAGTATAGCTTTGTGGTTTTATTTACACCATATGAGGTTTTTTAAACATAATGATGATAAGTATATAACACGCAAGAATATTTTTTAATGAGAAGCACTGTGCAAACGCTCAGCACTGGGCATGCCAAGTTTAATACATTCAAATAAACAAACAAACTATAACGAACAAAATTTATATATATTCAAACCAAGAATAGAATGATTATGAGAGTAGTTATTGCAGTGCATATTTTAACTGTATGACTACTGTGACAAATGTCCCAGTAGTTTTCGGATTTGTCCCAGTAGTTTTAGGATTTGTCCCAGTGGCTTTAGGATTTGTCCCAGTGGCTTTAGGATTTGCCCCAGGTAATACTCTACTTTAAATGTTAGTTTCCAATAACATTGAAAGTAGTGTAGCAGACTTTGTCCCAGTAGTCCAAATCCGTTAAAAATATGAACTGAGTTATTGTATATCAAGGGGAACACAGGGGAGGAAGAGTTAGGGTTAGTCGTATAGGAGGAAAATGTAGAGCTAAAATAACCAGATCTAGCTTGTTTACTTGTTTAGCAACCTGACAAGGAAGCGTTTCTGGGTCATGGGGAGCTGACGGTTATGGAACAGGGGCCGCTAATCGCGGGCCGCTTGGAGTAGCGCGTTTGCTTGATCGGCGGTAACAATTTATGCAATACATGACAAGGATTGCGCAGTATAGGGCCTACAGGCAAAGAGTCTGGTATCCGCATTGTTGCAAAGTCTCAAATGAGGGAGAAAATGGAGATAATTACCCCTTCGCGTACCAGCCTCCGGATAATTGCCTCGAGGGCCTCCCACTCCTACCCTCCCACGAAGCCCCACCACACAGGCGAGCAATACCAACAGCAGTGGCAAGAACCACATCAAATTAGCTGCCCACCGAGAGCACAAGCGATGATGATGGTGATGATAACGACGATAATAATAACAACAACAACAACAACAACAACAACAACAACAACAATAATAATAATAATAATAATAATAATAATAATAATAATAATAATAATAATAATAATAATAATAATAATAATAATAATAATAATAATAATACTGCTACTACTGTTGCTGCTGCTGCTACTGCTACTACTACTACTAACAATAATACTCAATAATAATTCAAGTAGTAAGAATTATAAAAGTAATAATACTTCGTCTGCATATATGTTTATGCATACGTATTTATTTTTGGTTAGATTGGATCATAATAGATTAGATTAGATTTGATGTACGTCGTATACAGTCTGTGATGTAGCGTTCCTTTTGAAATAGTTCTGAAGTAATGGGTTCTACAAAACATCAGAGAAGAAATAGATTCCTATCCTCCTCTGGTTCGATGGATATCGACTCAGTTGGCGCCCAATACCAGACCCAGCTCAACACTGCAGCCGAATAATTTATTGAATATCTATTATTAAGTTTACAATATAATTACTTACAATATCTGTATCTCTTCACAGTATCTGTGTTTCTGTCTGTATATCTACCTGTCTGTCTGTCGGTCTGTCTGTGTGTCTGCCTGTCTGTATATCTGCCTGTCTGCCTGTCTGTCTGTATGTTTCTCTCTCTTTCTGTTTGTTTGATTGCCTGCCTGACTGTCTGCCTGCCTGTCTCTCTGCCTCTCTGAATGTCTGTCGGTCTTTCTTTCTGTCTGTCTGTTTGCCTGTCTGTCTGTCTGTCGGTCTGACTTTCTGTTCATCTGTCTGTCTGTATCTCTGTTTATCTGTATGTCTGTCTTTCTATCTTTCTGTCTTGTCTTTCTGTGTGTCGGTCTGACTTTCTGTTTATTTGTCTGTCTTTCTGCCCATGACTGTATGCTTGCCTGTCTGTTTATCTGTGTGCCTTTCTGTCTGTCTGTCTGTCTGTCTGTCTGTCTGTCGCGACATGACAATGTGCATGACCCTTAATTAATAATCTTCCCATGAGCGTCAATCGAGCCGACTCGCGACTCGCAACTCGTATCCTCGTCGTCCGCTCCACGACCTTTGCTCGCATCAGAACCAAACATCTCGATGTCTTCATCTATCCAGGGCGTGTATAGGAAATAAGACACCAAACTATATATAGAAAACACACCGATATAGGCTTACATATATTTTATATATATATATTATATTTTATATATTATATATACATACTTAATATATCATATATATACTATATATATATATATATATTATATATATATATCGGTACACAGTGATAGAAAAAACCAGTACTTCATTTATCGTAACATAAAATTAATTGCGCGATAGTAAAGGTGTTGGACATGCAGCCGAGAGATGATGGGTTCCAATGCCCACGCGTGGGCAGAAGGAGACATGGAGTTTTCGGCCACGCTGTGACCTTTAACGAATTGTCGGTGATAGGATCAGACGGCGAGAAAAAGGAAAGGACATTGTCCCTCAGCGTATATATACGAATCGGCCTGAATTCTGGTCGGAAATATTATCAAGAGGGTGTAAAAGAGAAAGAAAAAATTATAATTATCACGGATGATGAGATTTTTACAAATGGACCTTAAAATAGCAAAAGGATGAGAGGACTCTTTCTCAGGTGACAAATATGCAAAAGCCACTGCCAGTCAGACTGTTCATGCGAAAGGTCATTTACGCTGGCATGATTTATATACAGATATACAGATGAACACACTATTTCATATATGCACTGTTATATACAAGCAAACATGGCAATTATACATCTAAACATATACGCATATACATATATACACATGCACATAGAATCAAACGTACAAAAGCGTATATAGCACACCTACACATAGAATCACGCATTCAGGCAGCTAACAGACAGAGGCAGGCAGACAGACAGACAGTCAGCAGACAGACAAATGTGATACATCGACTCAGAGGAGGAGGATCGAACCCATACTCTCTGTGTTAACAGGCAATCGCTCTAACCGCGTGGCTATCCATCCACATACTACTTGTTCTATGTACACCATTTCTCTCCTTGTTATAACATGCAACACCTATCAACAATGGCATGCTTAGAGTAGGCAATAAGGTTGTGCCTGAAGAGCTTTGGCTCAGGGTTCCCATACACACTAAAACGCGTCTCAAGGGAGGACGCTCAAACCCGTATCTCCCTGTGTTACAAGGCGAGCACTCTAACCAGTTGGCTATATTTGTGACCTGTTCTGGCAACAGGAGGCGGAAGTCGCTAGTGATAAAACTGAAGAAATTAGCTAAAACACAAATCAGGTGTAAATTTTTCACTTATCATTTTTAGGCATATATCATTATAAATAGGATCTTATATCATACTGAAAAAATATTATTTGAATAATATTTCACCTATTTCATGACAAATTTACACATAAACTTTGCGATCTATCTAGGGTTTGTATTAAAATAATAAACTTGGCATGCGTTTTTCTCGTAATTGTACTTTCGAGTAGAAAAATTATAAAATTCATATCTCTGGAACCCATCAAGATAGAAATATAATTTTTTCAACATTTTAAACAGAAATTATTACTTATCAATTTTACCACAAAATATGCAAAACTAATTTTTTGGACAAAAGCCTCCTTTTGCCAGAGCAAGTCACATTTACTATGTACATCATTTTTCTGCCATTTAAAATCTATCAACAACGTATAGAGTAGGCCCTAATAATTATTGTGTGCGTGAATGACTTGCTCAAGGTCCCTATATACTCCCTACACAGTAACCGTCTCAGGGGAAGAGGTTCGAACCCCTGTATACTCCCGCGTTAACAGTCTCGCTCTCCAACCAATCGACTACTGCAGTGACGATCGATTGCTGGTCCTGCAGCAGACAGAACTGCTTATAGAAGAGATGCTTTAAAGGCGAAGAGATGAGTAGTCGTGCACAAGGCCATCAGTCAATGGCAGAAGATACGGAGGCAGAGTATAAGAGACGATGGAATGACATCAACTGCCATCATCTGCGGACGAATCGAAAGCAGCGGAAAATTGCATCCATTCGAACGGAAAACGTTGCAATGAACGGCATTCAAGACGACGAATTCTTCACTTCTATGGCTATAAGCGTAGATAATCATTAATCACATATTAGTATAGAAAGTACACGTGTACTTGCATATGTGTATTATTGTGTGTGTATATATATACATAATTATATGAATATATATATATAATAATATGGACCGTTAATAGTTAATTTTCTTTCAAAGTGAATCCTGATTCGAATCAGCATTCTGAGTCAATATCGATATATAATTATGTATGAATGTGTGTGTGCAGGTTTGTTTGTATATATATAGAGAGAGAGGTGAGACAGACAGACAGACAGAGAGAGACAGAGATAGAGACAGACAGACAGAGAGACAGAGACAGAGAGACAGAGACAGAGAGAGACAGACAGCACATTTGTGGTGCAGGCAGTGACTTTTTACTGCCAGATTTGTGCAGTAACAGATAATGTAATTAGATGTATATGTCCCATTGTAAAGTATTCCCATCCTCTCCGTTCTCTGTGTCCGTCCGTCCATCCATCCGACCGCCTGTCCGTCCGTCAGTCCGTCTGTCAGATTGCTCTGGTTATAACTTCCATGACGAATGAGAGTACTTTCTCTGCGGTGGGTCCGGTCCTTTGTAACAGTCTGCCACTTGCTAATCAGTCTCAGGTGGATTCAGGTGGGAGGTAGACACCTGGACTAGGACTGTTGCAAATCGTTTCCTTAAAACTCATCTGTTTCGCGGTGCTTTTGAGCGCCCCTGTGGGCGATTCATTCCCCGAAAGGCCTTTATAAATCGACTTATACTTGCTTCACTCTCTTATATCGCCACTTAATGACCAAGCATCAATCACCCTCTGGTATGCGGTGCCTTGCAGCCGAAGGGTTGCGAGTAATTAAGCCGCGATGGCACTATCCTTCATGAATTGCCAAGCGCTTCGGCGTGAAACTCCGATTCAGTGTCCGCGCTGTATCGATAGAAATCTTGAAGGCGCTGAGCAATTGTGATAGAAGGACTTGCATCAAGGTCATACCTACACGGTAACCATCTCATGGGAGAAGGCTCGCGTTACAAAGGCGAGCGCTCTAACGAACCGGCTACCATGTCACAAAGTCCGTGTGTTGCATGGTTAAACGCAACGAGAGAACTGTTTTATTTCTGTTTAATATATTTAAGAGAGCACATGGATTATAAAAAAAAACATTCTGTCAAAACATTCGCAATGTTGACTTTATGCTGCCAGGCAGTTCCTTTCATCAATGTCACAATAGAGACGGGGTTTGGGCAACAGTTGATGTTCAATTGAATTCCAAGGGAGCAAAGTGTCTGCAGATTGGAGAGATGATTTAATGGAAAAACATCGATTCCTGTTTACATAAAGGGTTGTTTATAGGAAGATTGCATCGAATTGGATCGGGAATTGCAATAAATATGCGATTAATGTCTTTATATTTCTTGTCAATAGTTTCTCTTTTTTCACTCTGTCTGTCTGTCTGCCTCTCTCTCTCTGCTGTCAGTCTGTGTCCTTCTCTCGCTCTCTCTATCGCTCTCTGTCTCTCTCTCTCTCTGTCTCTCTGTCTCTCTCTCTCTCTCTCTGTCTCCTATCTTTTGTCTATCCTATCTTCTTTCATTATCTTTCTCTACTGTCTCTCCTCTCTCGTATCTGTCTCTCTCTCTCTCTCTGTCTCTATTTATCTCCCTTCTTTTATTATCTCCTCATCTCTATACGTCCTCTGCTTAATCTGTCTGTCTGTCAGTCTCCTCTGTCTCTCTCTGTCTCTCTGTCTCTGTCTCTGTCTCTGTCTCTGTCTCTGTCTCTGTCTCTGTCTCTGTCTCTGTCTCTGTATCTCTCTCTTTCTCTCTCTCAGTGAGTCTTCTCTGTCTCTTCTCTACGTCTCTCCTTGCGTATCTGTCTCTGTCTGTCTCTATTTATATCGCTCCCTCCTTGTCTAAGTCTTCTGCTTCATCTATAGTTTTATTACCTATACCCCTTCTTTGTACCTCTCTGTCTGTCTCTGTCTCCCTAATTCTACCTGTATCTGTCAGTGAGTCAGTGAGTTTCTCTGTCTCTGTCTATCTGTGACTGTGAGTCATTCAGTGAGTCAGCCAGTCGGTTAGTTAGTGAGTGAGTGAGCGAGTGAGTGGGTGAGTGACAGTCACAGTCAGTCATTCATTCATTCAGTCAGTCAGCCAGTCAGTAAGTCATTCATTCATTCATTCAGTCAGTCAGTCAGTCAGTCAAGTCAGTCAGTCAGTCAGTCAGCCAGTCAGCCAGTCAGTAAAGTCATTCATTCAGTCATTCACTTATTCAGATAGTCAGTCAGTCAGTCATTCATGATTCATTCATTCAGTTAGTCAGTCAGTCATTCAGCCAGTCAGTAAGTCATTCTATTCAGTCATTCATTTGTTCAGTCCTTCAGTCAGTCATTCATTCATTCAGTCAGTCAGTCAGTCAGTCAGTCATTCAGTCAGTTACTCTGTCTGTCTGTCTGTCTGTCTGTCTGTCTGTCTGTCGCTCTCTCGCTCTCTTTCATATATGTCTTTGTGAAGTCTGTACACCACAGCAGTAGGGAACTAAATTCAATTAAGGTCCCGATGTTTTTGATCTATTGACAAAGGCTGCTTATACTCGACAGATAATAGATGCAGATTCTGACCGTATATATATATATAAATATATATATACATACATATATATACATATATATATATATATATATATATATATACACACACGACCGGATCCTTTCGCTTATAATACACCCTGCTTCGAAAAAATGCACAAGGCTTGTTGCCATATACGCCCTGTATTTATGCCACATATAAATAATACATAAAATGAATTATAAATGAATACATCATTTTCACTTAGAACCACCATATATACACATACATATTATAATGCATATATATGCGCATATGGATATATGCATTCCAGCACTGCATATTTATATTGACATACTTGTACATGTATATGGCGTTTATATGGAAGAATATTGGAATGTTGTATACGTGACAATATATACTTTGTTTATATATAATTATATATAAGATGATGTGGCCTTATTTTTTTTATGGACTTTTATATGCCTCTGTATGTATCTATGAATCAATGCAAGAGTACACAGATTATATATATATATATATATATATATATATATATTATATATATATATTATAAACATTGGTATACATTCGTATATATATATATATATATATACACTCTGCCTGCTTAGCTTGAACATATGCATTATGCATATGTCATCATAATCATCATCATCATCAGTTGTTGACGCCAGTCATTTGGCGGCGATGGGTATGAATAAATGATCTCCATTGTCCTCGGTCATTACTGTTAAGGCCATTGCACCCTTTAGTGTTAGTCCAAGTGATGCTATCTCCAGACTCCTCGTTTATAAATGAATGTAATAATTATCTATCCATAAAGTGTAGTCTTGGTCTGCCTTTGTTTCTTTTAACTTCTAATCTTGCATGTATGCATTGTGTGGGATTCGCATGAGCAATTGGCATTCTCTCTGCATGTCCCTACCATGGCGGTCTTTGCTGGATGACTTTGTCTAACAGAGTTGCTGCAATACAACTAAACATTGACCCTGCCTGTCAATAATTATCTAATTTCTGTATAGTCTTTCGAAGCCAACTGTTTCTTGATAACTTCTAATCTTGCATTTCTCATGCTTGCTTTCTCATTCGTCCAACTGCATTCTCGATACGTATTGGAAGATCGGTTGTAATATCGTCTGACATGACTTTGTCTTGGCTTTCTTTGCAATATTCTCTAAACATTGACTACCCTATGTCATTAATTCTAATTTCTGTATAGTCTTTCGAAGCCAACTCATTTCTGCTGTATGTAGGAATTATTTTCTCATCTTGCTTTCTCATTGTCCAGCATTCCGATACATATTGGAAGATCGGTTGTACATCGTCTCAGTAGCTGCTTGGCTTCTTTGTTAATTCTGCTTCGCCATATCCTGTTCATTAATCCAAATGCTTGTGCACGAAGTGCGGCCAATTCACCTTTGTATATGTCTCTTTCGTTGCTGCCATCTGCGTTTATTAGCCCTCATAGATAGACGAATTGTTCTACTTGCTCAGTATTTTCTGCCTTGGATTGTGATAGATATACTTATATAGAAATTGATACATAGATCTACAGGTGTATTGATATGGCTCATTGGTATTGACATATGCATGGTATATACTTGTAGAAGCACTAAACGCTCAGCACTGTACATGGCATATATATACATTCAAACAAAAATGTAGCTTCCCATAAATATAAATGTGTGCATTGTATGCATATATGCATACATGATGCACTGATATTATAGTGATATATAAATACATGGACTTGGGCAAAGTGTATCATATATATATTCTACTCATATATAAATTGATTCTCGTATATAATATGTTATATATATATATATATTATATATATATATATATATATATTGTCCATGTGCGCATTTCTACGCACGTGACTTATATAATTGTGATTGTATGGGAGGCTATTAGTTTGTTCTGGTTGCTGATGCTGGGCTATATAGGATGCTAAGGATGGTGGATGAGGATGCGGTTGCTGGTGCTGCTGTCGGCTGGATCAAAGCGTCGCTGGATCGATGTATCCCGTCGGCCATCCGGTTTCCGGTGGCGACCTCGACATGACTGGAATACGACGAAGACGACGAGGCTGAGACATGGATGGAGTCCTTCGACCCAGAGGCGATCAGACCTCTGGAGGAAGAGAGGAGGACGAGGAGGAAGGGAGGAAGAGCAGGTGGAGGAAGGGAAGGAAAAGGTGGAGAAGGAGGTGGAGGAGGAGGAGGAGAAGGAGGAGGAGGAAGAAGAAGAAGAGGAGGAGAAGAGGAGAGAGGAGGAGGAAGAGAGGAGGAAGAAGAGGAAGAGGAGAGAGAGAGGAGGAGAAGTTGGGAGGAGGATGGGAAGGAGGAGGAGGGAGGAGGAGAGGAGGAGGAGATGTGGAGGAAGGAAGAAGAAGAGGGTGAGGGAAGGAGAGGAGGAAGGGAGGAGGAGGAGGAGGAAGGAGGAGGATGAAGGGGAGGAGGAGAATGGAGGGAGGAACAGGTGGAAGGAGAGGAGGAAGGAGAAGAGAAGGAGGAGAAGGAAGGAGAAAGGAGCAAGAGAAGGTGCAGGAAGAAGAGGATGATGACGAAGAATAGACGGAGAAGGAGGAAGAGGAGGAGGAGGAAGAAGAAGAGGAGAATGGAGGAAAAGGAGGAGGTGGAAGCAGCAGAGAAGGAGAAGAGGGGAGAAGGAAGACTCAGAAACAGCAAAATCAGAGTAGGATAAGAAGGAGAGAGAAGGATGAAGAGAGGAGGAGCAGGAGAGAAGGTGGAGAAGGAAGAGGATGAAGAGGAGGAGGAGGAGGTGGAGAAGAGAAGGATGAAGAGGAGGAGGTGGAAGAGGAAGAGATGAAGAGGAGAAGGAGGTGGAGAAGGAAGAGGAGGATGAAGGAGGAGGAGGAGGTGAAGCAGAAGAGGAAGAAGAGTAGGAGGTGGAGAGGAGAGAGGATGAAGAGGAGGAGGAGGTGGAGAAGGAAGAGGAGGATGAAGAGGAGGAGGAGGTCAGAAGGAAGAGGAGGATGAAGAGGAGGAGGAGGTGGAGAAGGAAGAGGAGGATGAAGAGGAGGAGGAGGTGGAGAAGGAAGAGGAGGATGAAGAGGAGGAGGAGGTGGATAAGGAAGAGGAGGATGAAGAGGAGGGAGGAGGTGGAGAGAGGAAGAGGAGGATGAAGAGGAGGAGGAGGTGGAGATGGAAGAGGAGGATGACATGAAGGAGGAAGAGGAATATGATGATCATGGAAAGAGAGACATGACCCTCATCCTGCTATTCCTCTTATCTTCGTCTTTATGATGATGATGGGTTTTGTCGTCGTCCTCGTTCGTTGTCCAACGGATAATTCCTATGACGTCAGGTTACTTAGTCCGTCGCTCAAGTGCCTGATAATGGCCCGACCCCGGGTCATGCACTCGATGACCTTCTCCTGCTCGGCCATCAAGCACCAAACCAACGCTTTTATAGATGCAACTCTTCTGTTCCATATTGCTGCCTGCCTCTGTCTCTGTCTCTCTCTGTCTCTGTCTCTGTATGTCTCTGTCTCTCTTTTCTCTCTGTCTATCTGTCTGTCTGGATGTCTCTCTTTCTCCCTCACTGTCTTTCTGTCTTCTCTGACCGAGCGACCAGTCTGTCTGTCTGTCTGTCTGCCTGTCTGTCTGTCTGTCTGTCTGTCTGTCTGTCTGTCTGTCTGTCTCTCTCCTCTCTCTCTCTCTCTCTCTCTCTCTCTCTCTCTCTCTCTCTCTCTCTCTCACTCACCACTCTCTCACTCTCTCTCACTCTCTCACTCTCACTCACTCACTCACTCTCACTCACTCTCACTCACTCACACTCACACCACTCACTCACTCACTCACTCACTCACTCACTCACTCACCACTCACTCACTCTATATCACTGTTATTTATCTGCATCACTCTCACTCTGTCACTCCCTCTCTCTATGTCCCGATATTTATCTGCATATATCTCTGTCTTCCTCTATTTCTCTGTATTATTGTCTCTTTCCTCTGCCTTGCCTCATCTTTTTATCCCTCCGTCCCACTCCCTCCCCTCCTCCCTCCCCATGCCTACCTCCACCTCCTCCATAATCCTGCCTCCTCCCCCTCCCCGTCTTAATCCGCCCCTTCGTGAACTCTCCCCAATTAATCGTCGAAGGGGTGAGAACGACCGAGCGACCAGCTGTTGACCGTAGGACCCCCTCTGCGCCAAGGCGTGCCAACAACTACTTCCACCCCAGTGACACTCCCAGCAAAAAACTCCCTCCTTTTATGCTCAACCCCTCGACTAATTCTCGACGGTCTGTCCACGCGCCAAGCACCTGCAATCCCCCACCTGTCAACCACGCACTTCCTTGCCACCTGGCAGCATTACCCCAGGGGCTCGTTGGGCCTTAACGAAATCGCCTCTTTCCAAGCGGAATACTCTTTCTTTCGACTGCTGTTGTTAGTAGACATTTATTAAACGCCGCTATCTAATGTAATGTAGGGCACCAGCTTATGTCACGAGCGCTGCGTAATGTAGATGTAATGTCCGATTAGTAATTTATAGGAGGTCCGGTCGAAAGTAGAGTTTATTCAGTAGCGCTCAAGTGGCCAAGTATCGATCGATGGCGGTGAGCAATTATGGGTGAAGGACTTGATGGGATTTCATCAAGGATGGGATATTCGAACGTCACGCTAATTTAGGATGGTTTAAATGGTGATTTCAACAGTATGTAAACAAGGGGGTTGGATAATGGGGGATAATAAGAATTTCAAACGCCAAATAAATGTTTACTGTTATTAAGAACCGAAAATCTAGAACATACACCATTTCTAATGGAAACCCTACCCCGAAAACTTAAAACCCTCCGAAATAATTTCTGGATACGCCCCTGAGAGGGGTTGATCATGAGAATTTCACGAACGGAGAGTTTGGTGTAATAATATAATGCTATAGTAAATCTACGAAATTTCTCATAACTCAAGGTTCCACGTTCGGGATACAAGCTTACTCACCGGCGCTATATCAAATCAAGTCTTCTGGTAAGTGAAGATTATGCCATATTGGATGCTCTATCGAATCATCAGGCCATAATACCTATCACCAGAAAATATATTCTATAGGTATAGCACGCGTATTATAAAGCACAGTCTAGTTTTAAAATCATTGGTGATAATTTTATCCACTTCATGACCTCGCAAGTGACCTCTGTTCAAAGACGGCAGCGCCTAACAGTCGTCAAACAGCCTTTATTTCGCATGTTTATGTTACGCAAATCGGTAGAGATGTTCAATGGAACTGGATTTTACGAAAAGTTTGCACCCGATGCAATTATCCTTGCCTCTGCGGGCATTGGAAAACTGCACTCCGTCTAGGTGAAGTGAGTGAGAGTCATTCTGTCAGTCGTCATTCAGGCACAGAGTCACTCAGTCACTCAGTCGCTCAGTCCGTCAATCCATCTGTCAATCCATCTGTCTATCCATCTGACATTCCACCCGTCAGTCCTGTTGCATCCCAACAAAGCCCCGGGTAAATGGCTCCTCTGGGTTTATCATTAAATCATTAAATCGTCTTTTGTGTATGATAGCCGTACAGTTTGTCGACAGTTGGCCCAATAAAATCAGTCGCCCAGGCAAGCACACGGACAGGAAGGCAGGCAGACAGACAGGCAGGCAGGCAGACAGGCAGGCAGACAGGCAGACATACAGAAAGACAGACAGGCAGACAACCAGGCAGATATACAGCCAGGCATACAGGCAAATAGGCAGACCTAGCAAGCAGACAGGCAGACAGACAGGCAGATGGGAAGACAGACAGACAGGCAAACAGGCAACAGACAGACAGATAGACACTCAGACAGAAAGGCAGACAGAAAGACAGACAGACAGACAGATAGACATGCAAACAGACAGACAGAAAGGAAGACAGACATACAGGCAGACAGGCAGATAGTTAAGCAGGCATAGGCCGTGTGAATGAACGAACGACCGAACGAACGAACGAAAGAATGAATGAATGTGAAGACGCTGTCATGGAGGAATCGTCTGAATTATTCATTCGGATCTGACACTGATCGTATCTTTCGTTCCCTTCAATAGAGGTCGCCCGTCTCCTAATCCCACGTCATCCGCAAAGACGCCATAGATTCCAATTAGACGATCGGAATCGAATCCGACAATCGTCTCACGCTCTCACCGTTTGCGCTAAATCCCCGTCCGGCCTTCCCCGCCGCCAGGGGCGCCACCGGCGATGCTTCCCGACGAACAGATGGCGCTAGATAACCCGTCCGATCGCTTCCGTTTCCGGTGGCGCTCTTTCGTTTGCATAATAATAATGAGGGCTTGACGGCATTTCCCCCGCGCTCCAGGGACGCCTGAATGTGCGAACACCTGGAGATGGATGGAGGTCCTTGTTAGGAGCGGCGCCGGTTCAAATCCCGATGTGGGACCGGCGGAAAGTCGTCATTCGCTGTCGAAGCACGTTCTGAGACCTTAAGACTTCTGTCGTAAAAGTCAAGTCTTGTAAAGACTTCACTCGTGGGGATATCGAATGCGAGAAAATATTGCTAATTTTTGCTATGCATTGTAAGTTGACAACCCGTCTGATGCGACGCAGCGCTCTAGTGAATAACCCGATGCCCTGCGATTGGCTCTTGAATGGCGCTATAGAAACCTGAAGTGCATGGTCATGATTAAGATTAATATATTTATAATTTATATACCGCAACATTTGTATATTTATTTACCGCTGTCCTATGCTACTCTGCATTACAATTTACAAATTTACAATACGATGCCTATATATACACAGGCGCTATAGTGTGTATAGAATTATGTATCGTGTGCGTCCCTGAATATCCTGCATTTCACCTGTCCGGTCTCCTTGTAATAGATGACGATAGATGACATGGATGATAGATGACATGGATGATAGATGGCATTGGATGAGAGATGACAGATGATGATGTATGTGGTATTCATGGGTCTCTGTCTCTCGAACGATAATCTGATCGGAAACGAGGAATATGGTTTGAAGTTGATTAATTTCAATTTAATTAGCCTGTTGCACGGTCGTCCACTGGGACACGGTAGCCGATATGTTAGAGCGCTCACCCTGTAACTCGAAGAGTATGGGTTCAAGTCTCCTACCCTGAGACGGTTACTGTGTAGGGACCTTGAGCAAGTCCTTCACTTTCAATTGCTTAGCGACATCCATTGATGCTTGGCCATTATATAGTGCATGGCGCTTAATAATAAGTCGTATGTAATATGTATGCATATATTATATTTATATATGTTCTAATGTGTGTATATGTGTGTATGTATGAATGTATGTTATGTATGTATTTATAAATGTATGTATGATGTATGTATGTATGTATGTATGTATGTATGTACGTATGTATGTATGTATGTAGGAATGAATGCCAATGTATGTATGTATGTATGTATGTATGTATGTATGTATGTATGTATGTATGTATGTATGTATGTATGTATGTATGTATGTATGTATGTATGTACGTACGTACGTACATGCATGTAAACAATACATGCAGCATGTAATGCATGTATGTATCTTATGTATGTATGTATGTATGTATGTATGTATGTATGTATGTATGTATGTACAAATACATACATACATACACTATGTTGATCAAATACAAAATACAATACAATATGTATGTATGTATGTACGTATGTATGTATGTATGTATGTATGTATGTATGTATGTATGTATGTATGTATGTATGTATGTATGTATGTATGTATGTATGTATGTATGTATGTATGTATGTATGTATGTATGTATGTATGTATGTATGTACGTACATATGTATGTATGTACGTATGTATGTATGTATGTATGTGCGTTTGTGTGCATACATAATTTTAAGTTTTCCTATTCTTACTGGGTGCGAACAGTGTAGTGGTTTGCCTGCTGTACAGTGAATCGAGAGGTCAGAGGTTCAAATCCTCGCCAGGGCAGAGATTTGTCTCAAAATGTCTGCTCCACCTTCGCCCCCATTGCAAACTGAGGTGCAATGAGTACACTGACCTCACACTGTCATCATCATCAACTTCTTCTTCTTCTTCCTCCTCTTCTTCTTCTATGATGTAAATGAAGCGATTATGGCGCGCGGCCACCAGCTAGAGAGCCATAACTGCTAATATGAAGCCATCACTGCTAATATGAAGCCATAACTGCTAACACGCATCCAGCCATAAGTGCTAATAAAACTGTTCAGATGCTAATGAGAGCCTGCAGAACGGCGGATCTACTGGCAGTCTGGCACCTGCGTTTCTCTATATAGACCATTTACACCCTCCCACACACGCACACATACGGACGGAAAGACGGACGGATAGATGGACGGACGGAAAGATGGACGGATAGATGGACGGATGGACAAAGGGACGGACGGATAGACGGACGGATAGATGGACGGATAGATGGACGGATATACAAAGGGACGGACGGATAGACGGACGGATAGATGGACGGATAGATGGACGGATATACAAAGGGACGGACGGATAGATGGACGGATAGATGGACGGATATACAAAGGGACGGACGGATAGACGGACGGATAGATGGACGGATAGATGGACGGATATACAAAGGGACGGACGGATAGACGGACGGGCGGCCGGACGTACAGACCGATAGATGGACGAACGGACGGATAGCCGGACGGATAGATGGATAGATGGATAGATGGACGGACGGACGGACCGATAGACGGACGTATAGATGGACGGAATGACGGACGGATAGATGGATAGATGGACGGATGGACGGATAGATGGACGGATAGATGGATAGATGGATGAGCGGACGAATAGACGGATAGATGGACGGATGGACGGATAGATGGACAGATAGACTGACGGATAGACGGACGGATAGATGGACGGATATACAAAGGGACGGAGGGATAGACTGACGGATAGATGGACGGATAGATGGACGGATATACAAAGGGACGGACGGATAGACGGACGGGCGGCCGGACGTACAGACCGATAGATGGACGAACGGACGGATAGCCGGACGGATAGATGGATAGATGGATAGATGGACGGACGGACGGACCGATAGACGGACGTATAGATGGACGGAATGACGGACGGATAGATGGATAGATGGACGGATGGACGGATAGATGGACGGATAGATGGATAGATGGATGAGCGGACGAATAGACGGATAGATGGACGGATGGACGGATAGATGGACAGATAGACGGATAGATGGATGAACGGACGGATAGACGGACAGATGGACGAGCTGACGAGTGATTCCTGGAAAGGAAGGACTGGAGAGGGCTGAGAGGGGAGTAGATGTCGGATTGCAATGGTAACTGGTTCCATCTGGCGCTCAATCAGCCACTTATGTTGGTGCGAAACTATAACGTACGAGGAACATGCAGTCAAGTCTGACGACAGCATAATCTTTTACATCAGGAGTCGTTATGGTGACAGATAGACAGACAGGCAGACAGACAGACAGATGGACAGACAGACAGGCAGGCAAACAAACAGACAGACGGTCAGGTAGACAGACAACCAGATATAGACAGACATACACACAGACATGGGACTGACAGACAGATAGACAGACAGACAGGCAGGCAAACAAACAGACAGACGGTCAGGTAGACAGACAACCAGATATAGACAGACATACACACAGACATGGGACTGACAGACAGATAGACAGACAGACAGGCAGGCAAACAAACAGACAGACGGTCAGGTAGACAGACAACCAGATATAGACTGACATACACACAGACATGGGACTGACAGACAGATAGACAGACAGATAGGCACATAGATAGCTAGACAGATAGACAGACAGACAGATAGGCACATAGATAGCTAGACAGACAGACAGGCAGGCAGACAAGGAGACAGACAGACTCACAAACACACAAACAGACAGAAAATAAACAGTTAGCTAGACAGACAGAGAGAAAGACAGACAGAGAGATAGAGCAATACTACGGATAGGTATACATATCCCATTAAGAAGATATTTAGGACGCGGCGAGCTCTGCATGAGTTGATATCGGGTAAGATATAAGGTGAGGTTCGATACGGAAAGGTTATGTAATATTTTATTTATATAACTGGCCTTTCGCAATAGTTGCTGCATGAAAGGCGTGGTCCTATATGTAACTCCAAAGGCATTCCACGGTTAATCCTCGCTTATCAGACGTAAAATATATTGGCAACAACGTCTAATAATGTAAACACATGCCCCGTTCCTGATAGAAGTCTATCGAAACATTGATTGTTAAACAATGAGAGAAATATGTGTGGGTGTGGGTGTCTGTGTGTGCTTGTGTGTGTGTATATATACACCTCTCAGAAGTGCAAATGAACAATTAACGTTTGCTAAAAACATATGCATAATGATACAACATGTATCATATGATATTTTATAGGCCTATAGACGGGCCTATAGGACCTCATTATAGGACCTCATAGAACCTGATATATATACCGCTACCATAGAGGTCTGTTTTAAGACCTTTTAAAAATCTAACAAAGGAGGTGATAACCTCTCTCACTGGTGTTGAATATATATATATATTCTCCCTCATATTCTTTATATATACACATATATGTGCATATATATACATATATGTATATATTTATGTATATATGTGCATATATCTACATATATAACTGAGTTATTATATGTGATTGAGAGTTGGGATAAGTTCTGTTTTTTGTTTATCTTGCGTTACCATAGCTACGCTAGATACAGAGTAAACTCATACACAGCATACACGTGTCGGCTGTCATAGAAACAGATGGTTCCGATCAACATCAAACGCCAGGCAGCGCTCGCATGCATGTACACACACAGACATACACACTCATATACATACATACACATACACACAGACGTACACACATACACTCACACATACACGCACACACTCGCACATACATGCACACACTCATACGTACACGCACACACTCACACATAAACGCACAGAAACACTCACACAAATACAAACTAACACACACACACACTAGCGCACACACTCGCACATACATGCACACAGCGCTCGTGAATAAGCTGGTGCCCTGCGCTTGGCTTTCGAGTGGCGCTTTAGAAGTTTGGAGATTACGATTACGATTACACACTCACGCGCATACAACCACACTCGCACACACGTGCAAACTTACACACTTACACATACAGAAGTCCACTCACACACGCACCAACGTGCATACGACACACACACATACACACACTCACATGCAAACATACACACACATGAAAGCATACATACACTACACGCCTCACACGCACACTCATATATACATGCGTATACGTCAACATACACCTTACGCGGCATTGCACTGGATATTATGTTCAGGAATTATCTTGTTAGTAGAAAACAACAAGTCTTAATATGTAAAGGCTCTTTATCGACAATGAAAATAATCAAAGTTGGAGTATCACAGGGATCAATTCTTGGACCCCTTCTTTTCTTACTTTTCATTAATAATTCATCCAATGCTTCCCCGATTTTATGTTTGTACTTTTCGCCGACGGTATGCCAACATCTTTGCTTCTCATAAATCATATGAAGACAGTGGGTAGTCCAAGTGTGATCTCGCTGTGATCCCTGACTCTTTCCCTATTACCTCTTTTCCTCCCTATATACCTAAAGCGTGAATATGTTTTATGGGACTATGTTGTGTGCATATTTTGCGCTTGTGTAGACAGTTAATGTGTTTCAATTTCGATTTTTAAATAACTAGTTAAGACCATATAGGCTATACTTACTCATGGTGATTAGGCCTACTTAGCCAGTTGCTATCATTTCTATATGTGCATGGGTCAGCGGGACTTTGGTCCCTTAAGGGTCTCTATCCCATTTCTTCCTGTCATTCAACGAATGTCTTGAACTTGACTATATATTTTGTGCTACAAGAAGCAACGAAATTTATGGTTATGGTTACTATCTACACGTTTGGTGTTAACTGGTCCTGTTCTCAAGCCGCACATGAGAACCCAATTACGGACTTTGAAATATGGACCAGTAGGCTATATTTAGTCGTCCATCACTCCGTTCTTCCACCTACAATATATATGTACATATATATATTTCTATATATATATATATACATATATATATTTCAGTGCACTTGGGAGAACATATTATATATAAACACACATACATGTATACGCGCCCTTCTTCGTACGGTTATAATTTGGTGTTCACCATCAGGCTTAAACACTCACTTATATTTAGATACAAGCATTCAACAACAAATGGCCAATATATGCATATGTAATATAGACCATGGTCTATGTATAGCCTTTATTTATATATATGTGTGTATATATATATATTGACAATTTGTTGAACGCTTGTATGTAAATATAAGTGAGTGTTACGCCTGATGCTACGCCTAATTATAACCGTACGCAGAAGCGCGTGTGAGGGCGTCTTGAACCAATTTTCCCCGTGACTTTTTATCCGGCCGTCTTTATTAGATTACTGGAAGGCTCTTCTCGGGCTGCAGTCCTGCTTCCCGTCTGTCCGTCTGTCTGTACTTTTTTGTCTGGCTGCGTGGTTCCGTCTCTGTCCGTGTCCTTGGCCAATTACCAGACGATGTTCCCAGCTGTTTCATTGGCGAGAGAGAGGTTAACGAATGCGCTGATCTCCAGTCCCACCGCGCACCTGCAGGAAAGCGAAGGGACTGAGTAAGGGATGGAGGGGCGAGGAAAGAGTGGGTGGGGGGAGTAGAAGGGAGAGGAAATGAGTGGGAGGGAGTAGAAGGAAGAGGAAGGGAGTAGAAGGGAGTGGGAGAGAAAAGTATGGAGTAGAAGGGAGTGGGAGGGGAGTAGAAGCGAGAGGGAGTGGGAGGGAGTATAGGTGAGAAGAAGGGAATAGGAGGGAGTAGAAGGAAGTGTGATGGAGTAGAAGGTAGAGGAAGGGAGTAGGAAGAAGCGGAAGTAAGAAGAAGGGAGTAGGAGGGAGATGGAGAAAGAGGGAGTAGGAAGGAGTAGGAGGGACAGGAAGGGAGAAGAAGGGAGAAGAAACAGAAAGGAGTAGGAGGAAGTGGAAGAGAGGAAGGGAGTAAGAGGAAGTAAAAGTGAAAAGGAGGGAGTAGAAGGGAGTGGGAGGGAGTAGAAAGAAGAAGAAGTGAGTGGGAATGGATTGGAAAACGAAGGCTTGGAAGGGATAGGGTGGGAGTAGAACTAGAGCGGAGTGGAAGGAAGTTGAAGGACAGTGAAAGTGGAAGAGAGTGGATAGAAAGCGGAGGAAACTGGAGGGTGTAGAACTACGTCACGACTGATGCGAGATTTCTTTCCCGAACTCGCGAGAGAATCGGGTGAGAGATCATGACCTGCAAGAGGGGTCGCGTGCCACGTGCTCTCGAGTGTGGAGTGGTCTTCAGATCGAGTTTCGATCCGAGTGTTTGGCTTAACTCGACGAAGGCAAAAGCAACTCGAAGTAAATAGTGTTTGGCGCATTGGTTTACGCAAGGCATACCTCATACTTACGTACACACATATGTCCATGATTATGCATACACATGGTTGGGTGGGTGGATGGATGGGATGGATGGATCGATGAGTGGGTGGGTGGATGGATGGATGGACAAATGTTGGATGGATGGATGGATGGATGGATGGATGGATGGATGGATGGATGGATGGATGGATGGATGGATGGATAACACATGGATGGATGTATGTATGTATGTATGAGAACACTTCATATAGCGTATTTTTAGCACTTTACAAAAGCGTTGTACCTATGACTAACAGATCTATGAACAAGCGCGTTTTGAGACAGTTAACAAATGTATGCTGCACAGAGTCAAAGGCAACAGTACGCAAGTGCAGTGGCAGACAATTGTATTACGCATATCAAATCAATTAAACCAAATCCTGATCGTTTGGCGTGTTATGGCACCATGCAGGTCAAAATCTCGAAACCGGTTTCCAGTATGCCTCCCAGCTCGCATTTTCGTGAAACCGGTTTCTGGCCGTCTTAGCGAACCCCCAACCCTCCCACCAGGGGGCCAAATCGTTCATCCGACCGACCAAACAGGACCGAAAGAGAAGGACAAAACAAAGACACATGGCTTGTAATTATCGGCGTCTCTGTGTATACAGAATGGGAATCTCTCTCTCGGCTTTTCAAAGGGTTTTCCTGACGGACGGAGTATCAATATCTTTTCATTATGTACGTCGACTCTGTTTTGTCTCTTACCAGACGATGTAGCTATGACCGATCCTTGTTTCATAGACTCTGTCTGTCTGTCTCTGTCTCTCTGTCTGTCTGTATCTCTGTCTGTGTCTGTCTGTCTGTCTCATTCGCTGGTAATTCTTTTCTTTTCCTCTCGGGGTCCGTCTCAAATGACTTCTTTTCTGTTTGCTCGTCCAAAATGTCTACCTATGTATATAGATGGATGGATAGATGAATAGTACATAATTATTCGTATACATTCGCATTTCTGTTTGACTTTGCGCGCGTAAAAAAGTTTTGTGATATTAATAATGATAATAATAATAATAGTCTATCTATTATAGCCCTAATGCACACATTCGTGGCAAAATGTGATGCATGTATTTATATAGTATATATATGTATATACGGAATATTACGGATGGATGATTGGATGGATGGATGGATGGATGAATGGATGGATGGTTGGATCATGGATGGATGGATGGATGGATGGATGGATGGATGAATGGATGGATGGATGGATGGATGGATGGATGGATGGATGGATGGATGGATGGATGGATGGATGGATGGATGGATGGATGAATGCATGGATATATGGATAGATAGATGGAGGGAGGGATGGGTGGGGTAGATGGATATGCGAAAGGATGGATTGGATGGATAGATGAATGGATGCAGAGTAGTATGGAATGAATGGGCGAGTGGTTAGATGACGATGTATGACAAACTAGATGGTTGTGTGTGATGGGTGTCGTAACTGTCATTTGCTAACACTGGCCTGCACAGTGCACACCCACGCAAGATCACATCCATGCTTGGATATATTCCCATTGCTGCTGACTTATGTATTTATAATGTATATGCATAGGCTGTATGGATTATCTTAATCCTTTGTCAATTTCCTTCCTTCTGTACTTGAGACGTGTAGTCGGACAAGTGCATTATCTGCGTGTAATAAGTAGATACATCATCTGTTCATGCTTCGTGAAGCATCAGGTCTTTGTTTCGAAGAGGATCTGAAAAGCTCTGGACGGACCATCGTACAGAGTCTTAATTTCTTCATTAATAATCTGGATTGTTACAGAAGAAGACGAAGAGGAAAAAGAAGTAGATGAAAAGGAGGAGACTAAAGAAGAAGAAGAAAAGAAGTAGAAGCTGAATAAGAAGAAGAAGAAGAATTACAGCCAGAAGAGGAGGAGGAGAAAGAGAAGAACAAAAGAAGAAGAATGGTGGAACTAAGAATAGGAGGAGGAGGAGGAGAAGAGCTGTACCACAAATCAACCCCAAGTGGCAGCAGTGGATAAGAAATGTTAGCGATATCAATTGTTTTCTCAGCCTCGGCATACGAGTAATTATGGATAGGAGAACAACAGTCCCTTGAGCTACGCACATTAACACTCATTAAAAGATGTCCACGGAGTGGTCCAACCGTCCAAGTTGTGATAAGAGCTCTCGTAGCCTATGTCTTGTAAGCAGTAGGCCTAAGTTTACATCGCAGTAAACAATAATTTGCATCGCATTACATGTGAAGTGTACACTACGTTTCATTACAAGTAAATCTGTCAGTAATAAAGGAGTTGCAAAGTTGGTTTTATCGTCAGATTGTAATAGTCTTTTTGTAACATTTTGTTGAGCAAGCCAGGAAATACAGAGAATGCTTATAGTTATTGAACTTAATAAGAAAATAGGAAACAGTAGGCCTGTTACATTTTTTATTTATTAGGCCAGAAATACAGCTACTTAAGAAAGAAATCAAGGTTTCATTTCTCAGCATCTTGGCCACGTTCGCTTTCAATATGGACGCCGTCGAGATTCATTTCTGTCCACCGTCCGCCAAATTCTCTCGAGTGGGCTCATTTGTCCGTCCGGGAAAGTCCTTCTCGTCCAGCGCGTGTACTGACCACTTTCCTGGTCAATTAGGAACACGATTGTTCTCAAATTTGGTCACTTGAAACGACAGAATACCGACCGTGCCGAGAAGAATGGCGGACCGTCGACCACGCAGGCAAAATGGCGGCGCGGTGGGCGAACCAAATAATCGGACTTAGAAGTAACTACCGAATAGTTGGACGGCATGCGTGCGTTGCAGAAGAGGCGGACGAGATTCTCAAAGCATTCGAAATGCGTCGAGAGTAATTTTATTTGTGTCGCCTAATCTAATATGTTCCTGTCGATCGCCATGGCTCAGACTTTCAATATGGGCTTCTGTTGTTTTCGTTCCGTTGCCCACTGCGTGTCTGTCTGTCTGTATTCGTTTGTCTGGCTGCCTTGCATGGTTGTGTTGGTGTAGGTCTGTCTGCTTGTTTGCCTGTCTGTTTGCCTTTGTGCTGTTCCTTGCCTGTTTGTTTGTTGTGCTGTTCACGTGAGTGCATTTATTCTACATGTCAGACTTTGAACAGATTAAATGTAATTTTATGTTGATATAGTGTGCTGTTATTGTCAGTGTGTATATGTGTGTAAGTATGTGTTTCCCAAAGAATATGTCGGTGCCTTTCTATCTTTGTCTAAAATATCCATCAGTGTCTTTCTCGTTCTTTCTCTGTCTGTATCTTTGTAGCCATGTGCATATCTTCCATGTCCTTATGCAGTTATGAAAAGGTGCTATATAATAGTCTGTTACATACATACATACACACTTACATACATACATACATATGTACACACATACACACATATGCATGCAAACATACATACATACTCATGCTTACATACATACACACATACATATACATATACACACACGTACATACATGCATACATGCACACATACATACATACACACATACATTCACACACATAAATACATACATACACACATGCATATACACAATTACACACACGTACATACATACATGCACACATACATACAAACATACATGCACAAAAATGCATACAAACATACACTCATACATATCTTATTTCTTTTGTCGTGTTAAAAGTTTCTGGTTTCTTTTCTATAGCTGATATTGATATTGATTGAACATCTATTGTAGGTAAGAAATGTTCATTTCCGGCGGAGTGGCGTGGGCGATATTACCAGACGGGACTTGGGGATGTCGTCATTCGTGACAACTTCATCACTACCAAAGGAACATGTGTGGAACAGAACAATCGGGACTACTTTCTCTTTCACAATCGGTAACATGCAACTTTACTTTACAGGTTCAAATCAGTTAAGTTTACACTGTTATCAACCATCTTCAATAATATTAGGATACCATATTTATAGATTCAAAGCAACTCTGCTGTTACTAACCGTCTCCAATTCGAATATCTTACTAATAGGTTCAGAGCAGCTAAGCTTACACTGTTATCAAACATCTTCAATTGGGATACTACATTGTAAGGCTCAAAGTAACTGATCAAGTATTGTTAGTAACCATCTTCAATTGGGATAGCGCCATATTAATAGGTTTAAAGTAGCCTATGTGTGTTTAGCTCTTCCAATGATCCTGTTTTGTTCACTCTTTCTCAGAAATCGTGGAAAGCGCAGATCTGAAATGTCCCGCTGCTCCATCCAAAAATATCCAGTTACCGTAGCAGCGGCACACAGACCTGGAAAGCACGGCTTTGAGGAGTCATCGCCTACATTTCCAAGAATGGGTGACAATGTGTGCAGCTGTCCTATTGGCATTCCGGTACGAAACGGGACACGGCGATGGTCCCTTGAGTAGCCTATACAGATGGATGATGGAGTAGCAGTTAGCTATATTGGTTAGAGTGTAAGCTCAAGCGCCTCTGTGTTAGAGAGCGTGCGGATCGCGGTTCGCTTCCCGATGCTGGCTTATTTCACAGATTTAAATCTCAGGCTAGTACGGTCCTTGCACGGGGAACTTAAATCGCGTGGCGTCCATTCAAATGGGCAGCGGTGGTGAAGGACCTCACCCGATCAATTCATTAAAAAATTAGCAGTTTTCAACCTGAGAAGAAACATAATGGATAGACATGGTTTAGTTGTTGGAGGGGTTGGGATTCAATTCCTAGCTTTTCTAATAGCTCCCACAGCTGAGTAACTTAAAAGATGTTGGGGTGAGGTCTTGGCCTCCAGGCTCCAGCTATGTAGTTTCTTGTGTAACATATTAACATTAGATTTGTTCGTGTACTGTGATATTAGCAAATATTCGACCCTCAACTCTTTTTGACAACCAAACCACTGAAATGCACCAGAGAATGGAAGGGCGGAGGGCAAGCAGGAAGAGAGAGACAGACAGACAGACATACAGACACAGACACACAGACACAGACAGACACAGACACAGACAGAGACAGTGATAAACAAACAAACAGAGTCACATTTCCCGCGAAAAACTATAGTTTACTAAACTACCGACAGCGAGTTCAACGACACGAAATGTTGATGCGCGTTAAACAAATAGATTCATTAGTCAATTTAATTGTTATGTCCGCTCACTAATCAATCCGTTGCTTTCAACGTGTTGTTGCTGTGTTGCTGTCTACTGTCCTGGCTGCATATAAATCGCTTCAAACGCCTTCACTTGCTACGAAAGAAAACAAGAACATAACTATACCGACCAACTGATAAAGCGTTCGACTCTCACCTCTGCGCCCACGTTTGAATCTTAACGACTCGCACGATAATAACATCAGCTAATTGTGATTTATTTGAAAGTATTCGCAGGGGTAGGGTGTCGGGCTTTCTCCGTACTGCCGTCTTGTGTATTCATCTGAGCCAAAGTAGGAGGAAATAACCATAACCATAACCATAAATTTTATTGTTTCCAACAGAAGCGAAGCATACAAGAATCATAATTAGAAGCGAAGCATACAAGAATCATAATTACAGTATGACTAGTAGGAAAACAACGGGGGTAGAGAACCCAAAAGGGAACAAGTCCCGACTAGTAGGGTCACCCTTACATCATTGCTGTACTCGAGTGGCAGACAGAATAATTAGTTAATTCTGCTATTTTTTAATCCTTAACAAATCTTAACTAGTTAACTAGCACACACAATATTATTAGAACATACCATTGGCAATCAAATAGGCACGCAATCTACGTTTGAATAGGTGAAATCTAGTTAGGTACCGTATGTAAGTAAGTAAGCTGTGACCTCGTCATTAACAAACAGGAACCGGGACTCTGGCTTCAGGCGCCATGTTAATCTAGAAATATTTCTAGCTAAATACTGGATGAAAATAATAAAACGAAATGCTCCTGCCCAAAGAGAACCGGAACGCCGTTCCGGTGCGTTTTGGTCCCAGCAGATCCTTGTAAGCAAGTATTTATTATAGCCTTTAATTGCATCTGACAAGCGCACATGCCTCACATTGTATACAATGATTACATGCGTTTAAAAAATAAACTATAACAGGAGCAGATTATAAAGTCACACGTGCACATCTAAACATAACTAAAGATACATCTATTAATATACAACTACTTTTAAACAGTTTAGATTTAACAAAAGGAGGAGCAGTCCCTTCAGCTAGCCCTGAGGTAGCCATACATATATATAATTATATTGGTATGAAGTGTTAGCGATTTCATTTTCTTAGCCTCGGCATATGAGGGTGGGTGATCTTCCCACCAACAGTATTGTCAGTGTACTCATTATAGCTGAGTTGGTTAGGGGGCGCAGGTGGAGCAGCAATCTCAAACCAAATGTCTGCCCTGGCGGGGATTTGAACCCCTTTTCTTTTGATTGACAGTCCAGCACTCTAACCACTACACTACCGATCACCCTCTTGGCTTTTCCTCAAATTCACAACCGCGCATAGGAACAGTATATTGATGACCGAGTGTGCAATAAATGACCCAAAGTGACCTTTAGAATCTGATGTCCTCGAAATAAAAACACTTTTCTGCATTGAAATCAGAGCAAAAGAAGAAAGATAGATAGAGATTGGCAGACAGACAGACATGCAGACAGACAAACAGACGTACAGAGACACATACAGACAGACAGACAGATAGACAGACAGACAGATAGACAGACAGACACACAGACATACAGACAGACGAACAATTGGCCAACTGACCTTCTGATCTGGAAGGCAGTGACCAAATCCTTGAAGCAAGATGCTTTCGTTCTGGACGGAAGTGGAGAAATCTTTGATCGAGATCCTGTGGTCACCATCAACGTCCTACGGTAAAACCAGATCATGCTCACCGATATAATGTAAATGCAATTAATAATAATAATTATTATTATTATTCTTTACGGAAGCGCCTAACAAACGCACTGCATTGTACATGTACAAGTTATCACAATGAAACAATTCACACGAACACAAATTACAGAAGACATAAATCAACAAAGTTGCGGCCATGCAAGGCGCAAGCTCATTGTAATTTTGCTGCCACCTAGGGAATGAAGGCATGAGCTAAACCCAGGGGCCTTACGGGATTCGAACCGGGTCCGCGAAAACTTCAGGCAAGAGTGTTATTCTTAATGCTATCCCCCTCCTCTTCGAAACACCTCAGCGCCACACAAAGACCGCGTCAGGAAGACAGCTTAAACACCGGCGCTATATCAAATCAAGTCTAGAATAGCCAGGCTGCGCTGTCCGTTCCGGTGCCAGGTCAAAATTCCGGGAGGTCAAGCAAACAACTTTCCTCGACTAATTCAGTCACAGAGCCAAAGACAGTCAACGCAAACAGTAGTTTCAGTTTAACGACACTGTGTGATAACGAAGATCATTAGCGTCGCCCTCCTCCTTTATCCAGGCTTGGGACTGGCACTGTCAACGCAAAGACCAGAGTAGCATATTGGTCTTAATACATGTCGCTTAAGCCATAAGGCACTTTAGCGTACGTTGACCTGATTACGGTTTGGTTTTGGCGTGCCATCGGTTGATGCACTGGGGATTATACATCGGCGCAATAGAAGTTACGAAGTACATTTACATTGCATTGCATTACGCAGAGATATTTGTGGCTCTGGCCTTCATGAACCTACATGAAAACTGTTAGGGATGAAAGAGTCTAAGGCGAGCAGAGATAACTGCCCGGTTATTTGTCACATGAGACAAACATGTATCGAAAAGAGAGAGACAGAGAGGTAGACAGACAGAGAGACAGAATGACAGACAAACAGGCAGGCAGACAGACAGACATGCAGACAGACAGACAGGTAGATAGACATACAGGTAGACAGATAGACTAGCAGGCAGGCGGGGGGCAGACAGAATGACAGGCATACATACAGACAGGCAGACAGACAGGAGGACAGACAGACAGGAAGGCAGACAGAATGACAGACAAACAGACAAAGAGGCAGACAGATATACAGGTAGACAGACAGGCGGGCAGACAGACAGACATACATATATACAGACAGAGAGACAGACAGACAGACAGACAGGTCCTTAGACAGCTAAGGGTGTCTGACCATTTTCTTGAGCGCCAGTTCGACGAGGTCCTTGATGGATTCGTCAGGGTCATCGTCGACCGTCTGCTTGACCATCGCCTTCTTGAACAACGAGAACATCTCATCACGAGAGATGAATCCATCGCAGTTGAAGTCATACACTTCAAAACAATCTAACAAACAAAACAAAAAAACATCAGCTGCACAATAATTATGTTAACAACTCACGTCAGTCTTTATTCTTTCATTCCTTCTAAGATATATCTTGTCATCCATCCATCCACCTATCGATTTACCCATTCATGCCCTTCCTTCCTCTCTACGTGTTACCATTCTTTCTGGGTCTCTTCCTACAGCCTTCTCCCTCCTCAAAACCTTCTTCTTCTCTAGGGGTTCTCGCACTGGGAGCGCTACTGAATGGCCGCTGCTGTTAGCGGTGCTATATTAATTAGAAAATACAATACAATACAATATCCATTCATCCATCCATTCATTTATTACCCATCCTCCATCTATTCGTCCGTCCATTCATCGCTCCATTCATCCATCCATCCGTCCGTCCGTCCGTCCGTCCGTCCGTCCGTCCGTCCGTCCGTCCGTCCGTCCGTCCGTCCGTCCGTCCGTCCGTCCGTCCACCCACCCACCCACCCACCCACCCATCCATCCACCCACCCACCAACCCATCCATCCATCCATCCATCCATCCATCCATCCATCCATCCATCCATCCATCCATCCATCCATCCATCCATCCATCCATCCATCCATCCATCCATCCATCCATCCATCCATCCATCCATCCATCCATCCATCCATCCATCCATCGGCAATTCCGGCCAGTCTATACTAGATTGTACCAGATTAGATAAGAATATATTGGATTGGATTAGATTAGATGAGGTTCTTACACTTGATCTGTTCCTCTCTCGTTCCTCTGAGATAAATCGACATCCCTCGAATCCATTCTTCCAGGCTGATGAAACTGTCGTTATCCTTATCAAACACTTTGAACACTACAACGAGCATTAATAAAAATTACTCAGCAAATAAGTCAATAAGTCAGTCAGTAAGTTACCAACAACCACTTGCTGAAACTACACTCATTTTCTCCCGGAACCCAGCGCGTTTCACCCATCCAGTTTTTCAAGAAATAAATGTTGGCCCTAATTGTAATGTGTAATGCAAAGATAATCACGTGATAGTTTTAATTATTTAAACATGAATCGTGTCTAATAAGAATAGTAATTATCTGCGTTTATTAGCTCAAACTGACAAGTACGCAGTAAGATTATATGATATAGTAGTAGCAGACGATAACAAGTTTAACAGGAGTCGAATATAACTGTATGGCAGCCTGCAAGGCTCCCACTGTTCATTTTACAGTCGCCCCTAGGGAGTGGAAGACTGAGTCAACCTTATGGGTCAGCAGGTATCGAACCTGCGTTCTTCTGATCTTCGTGCCAGCATGTTACCATGTCACCATCATTCAAACTTAATATTGCAGAATAACTGTTAAAGTAAATGAAGATAATTTTATGATGAAAACCTAATTATCCTAATACCTGCAGTCCAACGCTGCAACAAAAAAGAAAATATGTTCTAAGTTTATTCAGTTTTAAAAATACACAAAACGGACAAAAGGTTCCTCGGGTACAAGGCTAATATGAAGACATGTCGAGGGTCGGTTCAAAGGTCCCCATGGGCCGGATCCGGACCGCGGGTCGCATGTTGCCCACCCCTGGCCTAGATTCTTCGTCAGGGTGAGAATTGCCGGGGGTTTGGGGGTTCAACCCCGTAGTCTTTCCTAGTACCCCATTGTTAAGTCTTCATTTCACACCCAAATTCCACATTGATCATAGTCTTTTTGCTACAATTCTCATACTGTTCTTTGTCCATGGCTGTGCGCTTAAACACACGTTCTCCTTTGCTAAGAAAATTTATGATTGCAAGAACAGTAGCGCAGAGGTCTGCGTAGGTCTCTTGAAGGGGCGCTATATAAATTCTGAGAATGAATGAATGAATGAATGAATGAATGAATGAATGAATGAATGAATGAATGAATGAATGAATGAATGAATGAATGAATGAATGAATGAATGAATGAATGAATGAATGAATGACCTCGGTCCATGATGAGGTCATCCGTCATGTCGAACTGGTTGTGAAGGACGTCACGAAAGGACAGACGATCCAGTTTGTGTTTCGTCATCTCACGGAACAAACTGACCAGACAACCGATCTCACTCTTGTTGACTGCAATCAATAAATTGTTAACTCATCTTATGCGATGTAATGCAATCGAACATTATATAGCGCCGCTCAAACTCAGCAGTGGCGTCAGTGCTTGGGTCAGCAAACAGGTATCTCTCTAGGCGTTTCCGGAACTGGGGAGGTGTGAGGGCTAGTAATTCCAGACGCAGGGAATGGGGAAGATATAGTTCCAAGTTGAGGGGCCAACACAGGCAACATAGGCATGAGTGGGTGTGTGAGTGCGTGCGTGTGTGTATGTGTGTATGAGTTTGTGTATGCATAGAATTTAATATTATTTAATTAACCAATTGCAAGCCGCATTTTGGTTTACATGAAACATCATTTGTAGATAACAATAGATATTATGGTCCATAAAACATCCTGATAATAATGCCTTTCTCACGAGACCGTCAGCAAAAGGCATGACTCGGTCATAGGCCCGGGGTTGTAATGTGTAACAGGTAACTTTCTATGTATTGTATTGTATTGTATTTGAACACTTGTTATAGCGCCCCTACCAGATTTCCCATTCAGAGGCGCTCCCGACTACTGCGCGAACGCTGAATCGGAGTTTCACGCCAAAGCGCATGAGCAATTGCGAGTGAAGGACTTGCCCAGGGTCCCTACGCGGCGACTTTGAGGTGGAACCCTCCAGCTGCAAGGCACCGAACATACCCCTAAACCACCGCGCCCCAGTTGTATTGTGATGTGTTGTATTGTGATGTGTTGTATTGTGTGTTGTATTGTACTCCACGTTTATAATGCGACCGAGCCACCCGCAGTAAAGATCCGAGAAATTAATCTCTGATAAACCGACCCGACCGGGAAGCGAACCCGGGGCGCCAGCGTGACGAGCGGGCTACCAACCCACTCGGCCACTCAGGATATGTATGTATGTATGTATGTATGTATGTAGGCCCCTATGTATGTATGTATGTATGTATGTATGTATGTATGTATGTATGTATGTATGTATGTACGTACGTATGTATGTATGCATGTACGTATATATGTATCTACTATGTATGTATGTATGTGAGGGCGGATGACCAGTCCTCTCCCTCGCCGTCTAATCTTTCCTCCAACACTGCACGGACAGTACACTCTGTAGACTCATTACAGCTGAGTTGGCTAGGGGCGCAAACGGAGCATAAAACTCGAGATTTCTGCCCTAGGTTGGGATATGAACCAACGACCTCTCGATTGACCAGTCCAGCGAGCAAACCACTGGACTATAATTTATATAGATCATCACATTAAGCTTAGTAAGTAAGTAAGTAAGTATATCCTTTATTGAAAAACCAACTGCTAACCGCATTTTGGTGTACAAGATCATCAAATATATAAAAAAAATTAAGTATAAAGCATCCGTGTGACAAATGTATGTAATCATTCAATTATTCAATCAATCAATCAATCAATCAATCAATTATTTATTGGTCCAACATTTTAAGGTCTAGTAAGACTAGTCCATATCTTAGGAAGCATATCGTTGGGAACAAAGGTAGACCTGAAGGGACCTACATGTAGGTCCCGCTAATTAGGGCTCCCTAATTATTAATTGAATTCACCGATGGTAACTGATGCTACAGACTTTGCTACAAGTCAAAAGTTGACGGTTTTCATAGCATTACTCAGCATTAGACAGTAAACACAACAGCAATCATTAACCTAACTAAACTAAGCTAAACAATACTATTGCAAGGAAGTACAGTGATGGTTTTCATACGAAACAAACATGAACTTCGATGCTTACAATGCGTTTCTTTGACGAGCTTGTCTGCAAGTATCTGATGCTGTTTCTTGGCGCTTAAGGCGGTTGACCCTGGCATGGCTTCCAGATGCAGTCGAAGATACAAACGAATAATTCAAGTCAACGAAAGAAAATCTCAACAGATTTCGACAGAAAACGTACCACGCAAAGTTATTAAACGCCGTTGTCATTAGCGCAAGGAAGAATGACGTAACCGTTGCGTCACTGATGACGTTCATAAACAAGCGATCCTGAAGAATGACGTAACCGTTGCGTCATTGATGACGTTCCTAAAGAAACGTTCCTAGTAACATTGATAGAGCAATCGTCATCTAAGAAGAGGTCGTGGGTTCTACGCAGGCCTACTTGAGCCGTTGATCACGCGACAGCCATTGATCACGTGGGACGCTGAACTGAAAATTAAAAATACAAATTGTCTCAGACACACACAAACACAGACACAAACACACACAGACACAAACACACACAGACAGACACACAGACAGACAGACACAAACACAAACACACACAGACACAAACACACACAGACAGACACACAGACAGACAGACACAAACACACACAGACACAAACACACACAGACAGACACACAGACAGACATACACAAACACACACAGACACAAACACACACAGACAGACACAAAGACAGACAGACAAGACAGACAGACGGATAGAAGATGAAATGATTTATTATTACGTAGATAAATACCAATGATTTAAGCGCCGTTAAAGTTGCATAATTAATTATTAATGAGAAGAATACTAATGATCTATGATAATACAATACAATACAATACAACTTGTATTTTATAAAACAGAGTCTTGCTCCAAAGACGCGCTACGATGTAGTTACTAATCATAGTACTCAGAGATGAGTTTTAAGTTTAGATTTTAAAATATTAGCCTAATTGAGGGTGATCTTCGGATTGCTTCTGAAAAAATGAAGTGAACTGGTTAATAATTAAGCTTAATGAGCTGAATACTTATGAACCGTAGAACTGAGCGAAGATGAAGTAGCCTAATCTGATTAAAGTAGGCTAAGTAAGTAAGTAAGTATAGCCTTTATTACTCCATTAGTAAACGCACAATGGGAGTTCGAAATAGAATGTAAAATAACGCACAGAAGTAATAATAATGTAAGGCTTATAGTAATAATATTGAATAGTAAAGTTCATTAATTATTAATGAGATTACGGAATAATTTATTAATCGCCGTTTATCGTTGCTATAGTGACGCGCGTCACAATCAGTCGACGTCTTCTCGATAGACGAGGTCTGGTTCATACAAAGTCATTCGCCAGGTGGAACTTAATGCATGTCACTCACTCTTCCATCTGCTCCATTCAACCACTTCCCCATTCACAGTCAATTAAATGGCGCCGGGCATGGGCGTTGTCAGGAAAAAACTCGGAGGGGTTTTAAGATTGGGGGCGGGGGTTTCCATTGGAGATGGTCGAAAAATTAAGGTTTTTGGTATTGCACATGTCAAAGCATAGAAAATTTTTTCGGAAACTTATTTGGAGGAGGGTTGAACCCGTAAACCCCCCTAAATACGCCCATTAATAGCGGCGCTACATGGATGCCATTATTTTACGCTGCAATTTACTTACGTAAAGTAAATGAAGAAACGGTGTGAGTGAGAAAAATTAAGTGAACTGATTATGTAGATGTATGTGTCGATACGCTTATTCACAAGACAGTCAGACAAAGACACGAATAGACAGATAGATAGACAGACAGACACAAACAGACATAGACAGACACAGACACAGACAGACATTCATACATACACAAGCATACACAGACAGAAAGACATGCCTACATACAGACACACAGTGCGTTACAATACAGCTCCTTCAACGCCGTATAACAATGTAAGATTGAAGGATGCGGTGTGGTAACACCCCTACCTCTCTCTCTCTCTCTCTCTCTCTCTCTCTCTCTCTCTCTCTCTCTCTCTCTCTCTTTCTCTCTCTCTCTCTTTCTCTTTCTCTCCCTCTCTCTCTCTCTCTCTCTCTCTCTCTCTCTCTCTCTCTCTCTCTCTCTCTCTCTCTCTCTCTCTCTCTCTCTCTCTCTCTCTCTCTCTCTCTCTCTCGTGGACTGGTACCAGATGATGCGTGACAGAGGGTGACGGCGGATGACCATCTTGATGACCGTGACGATGACGATTATCATAACAGCAACATAACATCATAACAGAGCATAACAGCAACCGCTGAATCAGCGATGATGCCTAGAGGACTTTCGGAAGGATACTGGGCCGGTAAGAAACAATGCGACCACCTGTCGTCTTTGATTCAGGTAATTCTTCTATGCTTTTTAACTAAGCGTCAACTACACTATACAATTAATTAGGTTAAATAATTAAGATATGTTTAATCAATAATTAATTATAATTAAGCATTAATTAAGCAATGTACACTATTCATGAAACTAAAACCATTGACCTCTTTCAAAGAACAATTGAATTTCCATTGACCAATTGTGCCATATAAACTTCTGGCACGACATATTCATGAGACAGAAATGTATATGTATGTCTGATTGCGGTTTTCATTAAAGCGACCTTCGATTGAAGAGCAAGGCGATATAGAACTCATTAGATTAGAATTATTATATAAGAAGAGGATGAATGATCATTCAGATTTTAAGAGCGTTATTAAGAGAAGTTAATTTATTACTAATTATTTATTCCGTTTTTAAATGAGTAAATTCTAAGCAAACTCTGTGCAAATATTGTGTCTTGAACTCTCCGAAAATTTTCTCCAATTTTCCACGCACCTATAGGCACTTAGAAAGTGAATGGCAAACTGAATCAATTCAGTAATCATAATGACAACAATAGAAACAAATATAATAA